>JAVTVY010018791.1:0-81881 GCA_036873755.1 Hanleya hanleyi | reverse complement strand
GAAGTCCTCTTTCGGGAGAAAGTGAGTGGCTCTGAAAAGAGCCTTTTGTTTTCTTTCAAAATCATAAGATTTCAATGATCAGACATTTTCCTCGTCAATTTCCATCTCCTCAAGCATGTCATCCACAGCTTCTGGTCCATACAGCGTACACCGAAGACTTGTCACCAGGTCGGCTTTGTTGCAGGCGTATTCATAGAACGTATTCCGGAGGCCTTCCCCAGCTGCTATTTGTAGGCGGAGGTTGTAACGGAATGATTTACGGCCCTCTCTATTTGCCTTGTCGTAACGCTGCTGTAACTCTTCTAGCCGTTTGTTGAGAAAGACGATCTGCTCACAGGCTCTGAAAGGATGATTCTGCTTTTTCAAGACCAGCTTACAATTTGGCGTGGTTCTCCATGTCAGGAATTTTGTTCTGGACAATTGGTTGACTTTTCTGTATTGCAAAATGATTGCGATATGATTAAACACGGCCGTCACGGTTTATATAGCCTGGAATGAAAACAGACTTGTGGCAGATGAGTGACTGCTGACACGACTTTTTTCAAAACTGATGAGTCGGAAACCTCAACAGTGTGACAAGTATATGCCTAGCTTATGTTCTGACAGCATTGACACAGTATACGCCTTAATCCCTGCACATAATGACGAGATGATTGTAATCATTAACTTGTGATCATGAGACAAAGGGCTAATCACGATCTGATTATTGTGAGTGACAGAGGAGAATCATTAAACAAATAATTTACAATTCTATCAAATGGCACTTTATTAGGTTGGTTTATACTGTGATAAATAGCTCTGACATATTATTTTGAGAAATCGTATGGATGCTATGTTCTTTGCTACAATATCCCGCGTTTTGCATCATTTCGCACTATATGTGCGGATACTCTATAACGACACGACCGAAACTACGAATTTTCTGTAATAAGCACAAATACGCTTTCGGTTTGTAAAAGACCACAATATGGCTGCATCCGAAGCACACGTTTTCAAGTATAATTGCGCAATTTGCTTCACCGTCTCCGAAAAGAGAACTTGCGGTAGATACATTTATATGGGCTTGCGGTCTGTGCAGTTGCGCATAAACCGCGAACTTGCGGTGGCTACAATTTATATATGACTCTACCGGTCTGTGCAGTTCCGCATAAAAATCGAATATGATAAGTTATTACATAATTACCCAGCAAGTTATTTCATATTTATTAAATGCACGACAAATAAAACTATAGGCCCGATCTATCTCAAAAGAAAATATCACCCAATCAAGACTGTCTCAAACTTTGCGCTCCGTGACTCCATCTTCCATACACAAATCGCTCTGAAAGTTACGTCGAATTTGGAAGATTTGCGATATCTGTGTTGCATGCATGTGCATTAAGTCTATATGACGTAGAATTATTACCACTATCGTTTCTCTCGGTTTCCAGGGTTGTTTTGATAACTGCTCAAGCTTTATTTCTTTCCTCTTTCCGTGAATGAATGAGTGAGTGTGGTAGATTTAAATAATGTATAGCGAGAAAGGAAAGCCGTTCGGCATGGGCAATTTATGTATAAATGCTATATATTAATTGTGAGCTTAGTTTGAAGTCCTCTTTCGGGAGAAAGTGAGTGGCTCTGAAAAGAGCCTTTTGTTTTCTTTCAAAATCATTAGATTTCAATGATCAGACATTTTCCTCGTCCGTTTCCATCTCCTCAAGCATGTCATCCACAGCTTCTGGTCCATACAGCGCACACCGAAGACTTGTCACCAGGTCAGCTTTGTTGCAGGCGTATTCATAGAACGTATTCCGGAGGCCTTCCCCAGCTGCTATGTGTAGGCGGAGGTTGTAACGAAATGATTTACGGCCCTCTCTATTTGCCTTGTCGCAACGCTGCTGTAACTCTTCTAGCCGTTTGTTGAGAAAGACGATCTGCTCACAGGCTCTCTGAAAGGATGATTCTGCTTTTTTCAAGACCAGCATACAATTTGGCGTGGTTCTCCATGTCAGGAATTTTGTTCTGGACAATTGGTTGACTTTTCTGTATTGCAAAATGGTTGCGATATGATTAAACACGGCCGTCACGGTTTATATAGCCTGGAATGAAAACTGACTTGTGGCAGATGAGTGACTGCTGACACGACTTTTTTCAAAACTGATGAGTCGGAAACCTCAACAGTGTGACAAGTATACGCCTAGCTTATGTTTGGACAGCATTGAGACAGTATACGCCTTAACCCCTGCACATAATGACGAGATGATTGTAATCATTAACTTGTGATCATGAGACAAAGGGCTAATCACGATCTGAGTATTGTGAGTGACAGAGGAGAATCATTAAACAAATAATTTACAATTCTATCAAATGGAACTTTATTAGGTTGGTTTATACTGTGGCAAATCGCCCTGACATATTATTTTGAGAAATCGTATGGATGCTATGTTCTTTGCTACAATTTCCCGCTTTTTGCATCATTTCGCACTATATGTGCGGATACTCTATAACGACACGACCGAAACTACGAATTTTCTGTAATAAACACAAATACGCTTTCGGTTTGTAAAAGACTACAATATGGCTGCATCCGAAGCACACGTTTTCAAGTATAATTGCGCAATTTGCTTCACCGTCTCCGAAAAGAGAACTTGTGGTAGATACATTTATATGGGCTTCCGGTCTGTGCAGTTGCGCATAAACCGCAAACTTGCGGTGGCTACAATTTATATATGACTCTACCGGTCTGTGCAGTTCCGCATAAAAAATCGAATATGATAAGTTATTACATAATTACCCAGCAAGTTATTTCATATTCATTAAATGCACGACAAATAAAACTATTGGCCCGATCTATCTCAAAAGAAAATATCACCCAATCAAGACTGTCTCAAACTTTGCGCTCCGTGACTCCATCTGCCATACACAAATCGCTCTGAAAGTTACGTAGAATTTGGGAGATTTGCGCTATCTGTGTTGCATGCATGTGCATTAAGTCTATATGACGTAGAATTATTACCACAATCGTTTCTCTCGGTTTCCATGGTTGTTTTGATAACTGCTCAAGCTTTATTTCTTTCCTCTTTCCGTGAATGAATGAGTGAGTGTGGTAGATTAAAATAATGTATAACGAGAACGGAAAGCCGTTCGGCATGGGAAATTTATGTATAAATGCTATATATTAATTGTGAGCTTAGTTTGAATTACAAGCGTCTAGTCCGTCATTCATAATCCAGCCGTCGTCCATTAGAGAATATCCGCGTCCATAATCCGAAGACCTATTCCATTTTCCATATAACAGTATTAGCACCAAATTAAAAAAAACAATCATAGTATACATAAACATAGGCTTGTTCCTGCAAGAGAGAAGCGGTCAACAGTTTTCAATGATGCCGGCAAGACATCATGATGTTCCAAAAATATCAAATCCGTATCGCTGATCAGTATTCTTAATCCGTAATATTCGTTTTAGAGTCGTTATCCAAAAAAAGATGTATCTCCGTCACGCTTTGATTGTGCCTGTTCATATGAGCACCATGAGGATATTGAAGTACATGTGTTCATACGGCCCCTAGCCCCGGGTTAAGCGGAATTAGACACAAGTTACGAAACGTAGCACCATAGATCTTGCACGCTACGTTCGTACTTTGCTATCAGCATGCGATATGTATCGCCAAATTTGAGAAATTTTGAGTGGAGGCGCTTGGTGGAATAGCCCTGTTTTATAAGTTTCTGCAACAATGTTTTGTGACGTTGATTAAAATCATCACATTTAACACAGGATCTAGCAAATGCTACTAAGCGAGATATGTATACGCCATATGCAGGTCTCACTGGAATATTGCTTTCCAGATAGGGATAGTTTACGATGTCGAAATTGTAATCATCTCTTTTGTCATAAAGTCGACGAGAGAGAATGCCCGCTTCATTTTTGTAGAGATAGAGATCTAAATAAGATGTGCCTGTAGGGCTATCTGTAGTTTCCTTCAAATCCAGTGAAGGTGGATATATATCCTTCACTGTTTCATTTATATAGCGATTATCCACAGCGAGAAGATCGTCTATATAGCGTTTGGTGAATGAGAAGGAACGGGCTTTGAATGGATCGGTTTTTTGAAAGCGCCTGCATATAGTCATATTCATAAGAGAACAGATACAAGTCAGCCAACAGGGGTGCACAATTAGTACCCATTGGAATACCTATATGTTGCTGATATATTGTGTTGCCAAATTTCACATAGATATTTTTAATGAGAAATTCAAGCAACTCTATAAACAAAGAAACATCCCATGAATGATATCTCTTGTATGTAGTCGAGCTAAAGAATGCTTTATGACTTCCGACATTAATATATCTACGGTCAGTTTTCTTGAACACAGATACTATTAATGAACTTATACGGTCAATAAGGTCCTGATGAGGGATTGTAATATAGAGAGTCGAGAAATCCCATGTGGATACATGTCTGTACGGTATGGGGCCTTTAGCATCAAGTTCTTCCGTGAGACATTTTGAGTTTTTCAATATCCACATACATTCAACCCCAGAGTTCTTAGAAATAGTGGCGCAATACCTTTCCCAAAATGCTTTTACCTCCTGAAGGGCCCTCGTCAATAGGGTTGAAAGAAGCTTGGTGGTGCAACTTCTAGAACCAGCTATGAATCTAGCTATGTATGGTGATTTATGCATTTTAGGAGTCCAGTATATCTTTGGTATGTCGTTATGATTGGTTGGAAGACAAATACCTCTTTCCCTGAGAAACTTGTTGTGATTGTTAAATAAATCTTCCAGAGTAAATGCAGTTTGGGAGTAAGTAGACGTGTTTGATGAAGATATGTCTACACTCAATTCTTTAACCAGCACCTGGTAATAGTAATATTTACATATGAATATTATATTATTCGGAGCTTTGTCTACTGGTACTATGACGAATTTACTCTGGAGATTTGCTAGAACTTCTTGCGAATTGAGGTTTCTCAGTACTTGTTTTGCTTGGGGAAGAGTATTTCTGTCAATATGGCGGATTGTTTCAAGGACCTTGTTCTTGGTGAGGTCCAGCCAATCAGCGAGTACTGTAGGTTTAACTTTTTCTCGCTTAAACCAATCAATAACGTACTGTTCTAATGCAGAGAGGACTATCTTCTGGTCTGCCTTCAGATTTATTCTTCTCGGCTCTCTATATTTAGGTCCTTTCATCAGGAGTAATTTCAGATCCTTATCACTCACCACATCAAGGCCACCAGTCACAATATGTTGGCATGGTGTATAGATAAAGTTCGACAATTCACAATCACAACTATAGCCTCCTGACGTGTATAAGTTCCAGTCAAATTCCCTGACAGCATTGGAGTAATTGAATATTTTGGTGGCTATAGATTTAGTGTAATTATATGAAATACGAGGAGGTTCTGTGAACTTAAAATAGTTTGGTACAGCGTTGCGTACCTCTGGATCATTCAGGATTCGAGGTAAATTAATGATGTCCAGTCCTTTATCTAAGTAGTCGAGTTTCAAGAAAAGCCGATCTTGAGATGTTTCGATTATGTTCACTGGACGATACAACCGAAAATAAGCTATATCTTGACATACTTTAATGATTTTTGATGGTATTATATTTGCTGAAGACGCAGATTGTTGTATATCTCTGGCTATTTGATCTAAAGCTCTCAGAGGTAATGCATACAGAACTGTACGTAAACTATGTATACTATTGGGTGTGTTAGTCAAACCCACTAAGTAATTTAAAGTGATATGATCGTGAATCATCGAACTATTAAACTTTCGCCAACCATGGCTGCGTTGTCTCCGTTGATGGGGTTTAAATAGTTGGGTAATGTTGGATATATTTGAACGGCGGTTTGTAGCATTGCCGAACCCCCTGACATTATCATTTAAACCAAACGGAAACACTGATCCAAGTTCTAGCATCCAGAATAATTCCCGCTCTCGGATTTTTCTCTCAAATCCAAAAGGGGAATCCTTAGTAGATGGATAGACGACGTCTATGACCTGAATACTAAAGTTGTCCCAGCCGTGGTCGGGTCCAGAAAAATGTTTACCTATAAGCAATTGCTTTTTCCTAACGGATTTTCTGTGACCGTTCACCCTAAGATGGAGTCTTTGGGTGGTCTTGCCAACATACTGTTGACCACACTTCTTACAGGAAACTAAATAAATACAGTTTGTAGTAGAACAACTGAGATCAACATACGAGTTAACAGAATATGAGTTACCAGTTAACGCGGAACTAAATGAAGCTGAAGTATTAAAGAGTGGACACGTGAGACATCCACGATGTCCACACTTAGAAATTTTGAAATTATTACATGTAGAATTCGGTGCTAAACAATCATCAAGCGCAATATTACAAGGTTTGATGTCGTGGCCTTGCTTTGCTGTCAGAAATATATCTGTCATTTGGATTGAAAAAGGTCTTAGTGCATTTCGAACTATTAGAGACTCGGCCGAGAAACCTGCACTAAGGTTTCTCGGGTCTGTCTTAATATTATTTATTTTGGTTGTATTCATTATGAGTGTAGGGTGTGCAGGGGCCCGGCCTCGGGGACAACTTGTCCACCAGCAGAATCCAGGCATACACAGGTTAAAATTACAAGCGTCTGGTCCGTCATTCATAATTCAGCCGTCGTCCATTAGAGAATATCCGTGTCCATAATCCAAAGACCTATTCCATATTCCATATAACAGTATTAGCACCAAATTCAAAAAGAAAATCATAGTATACATAAACATAGGCTTGTTTCCTGCAAGAGAGAAGCGGTCAACAGTTTTCAATGATGCCGGTAAGACATCATGATGTTCCAAAAATATCAAATCCGTATCGCTGATCAGTATTCTTAATCCATAATATTCGTTATAGAGTCGTCATCTAAAAAAAAGATGTATCTCAGTCACGCCTTGATTGTGACTGTTCATATGAGTACCATGAGGATCTTGAAGTACATGGGTTCATACGGCCCCTAGCCCCGGGTTAAGCGGAATTAGACACAAGTTACGAAACGTAGCGCCATAGATCTTGCACGCTACGTTCGTATTTTTTTTATCAGCATGCGATATGTATCGCCAAATTTGAGAAACTTTGAGTGGAGGCGCTTGGTGGTGTAGCCCTGTTTTATAAGTTTCTGCAACAATGTTTTGTGATGTTGATTAAAATCGTCACATTTAACACAGGATCTAGCAAATGCTACTAGGCGTGATATGTATACGCCATATGCAGGTCCCACTGGAATATTACTGTCCAGAAAGGGATAGTTTACGATATCGAAATTGTAATCATCTCTTTTGTCATAAAGTCGACGCGAGAGATATAGATCTAAATATGATGTGCCTGTAGGACTGTCTGTAGTTTCCTTCAAATCCAGTGAAGGTGGATATATATCCTTCACTGCGTCATTTGTCTATATAGCGTTTGGTGAATGAGAAGGAACGGGCTTTGAATGGATCGGTTTTTGAAAGCGCCTGCATATAGTCATATTCATAAGAGAACAGATACAGGTCAGCCAACGGGGGGTGCACAATTAGATTTGCAACTATTGCCATTCCTCCGAGAAATAGACATACCTCTTCCCAGATGATTCATCGGCGACATCCTGTGTAACGTATTACAAATAGCCCAGCTTTCATTGTTGTATGTACGTGAATGTCTTATGTTGAGGAATAAAAACAATATGTACATTATTTATTGTTCTCGTCTTTCATGTCCATTAATCTGTCATAGGGAAGGCACAGCTAACTGTGTTTTCTGTTAAACGATCCGATATTCTAGTTTTAGACTCGCACATTCAAACCGTCTTTCGCGCCCTTTCAAAATGTCATTCCCAGATCATATGACGAGGAAAACATCTTCCATGTTAAAGAGATAGGCGGTTCTGCGGCCGTTAGACGCGATGTACTATTTCCGCCCCCTCGCCTGGCTCATATTGTCCGCTCCCTTTCCATGTTAAATGTTTGGACATAGAAGACGGTTCAGGGTAAAGTGCTCCTCGTCTCGGGTAAAGTATAGAAACATAAATTGTTTTAATTAGGTTAGTTTCGGTTTAGGGGGTATGGGTTGAAGCCTACAATGGGGTGGGCACGGGCAGGGCATCTAGGGAGACATCTAGTCCTCTTACACCAGTACAGCCTCCCGAAACTAGAAAAATAGAACAAAACGGTTGTCTAATCGTGTCCGATAATGTGCCGATACACTCTTTTATTATTTCATTCTTGGATGAAAGAAGCAAAGCGAGACAATAATCGGGTGTATATACTGATTCAATCTTAGGGTGGAACCTGCGTTAGAGATAAATATGGGTTAAAGGGTAAGTGAAAAGGATTTAATATATTTCCAGTCCTATCACAACGGTGTACCTATGCCATGGAGCGGTCCCAATGCCGCCTTCTTATAATGTTGCCTCATCGGAGAACCATGTCGTGTGCAGGTATGATACTTCACCCAGTCACATTATCCTGACACCGGTCAGACATTGTTCTATCTCTTAATTATAAGCGCCTAGTCCGTCATTCATAATTCAGCCGTCGTCCATTAAAGAATATCCGCGTCCATAATCCAAAGACCTATTCCATATAACAGTATTAGCACCAAATTCAAAAAGACAATCATAGTATACATAAACATAGGCTAGTTTCCTGCAAGAGAGAAGCGGTCAACAGTTTTCAATGATGCCGACAAGACATCATGATGTTCCAAAAATATAAAATTCGTATCGCTGATCAGTATTTTTAATCCATAATAATCGTTGTAAAGTCGTCATCTAGGGAATGATGTATCTCAGTCACGCTTTGATTGTGACTTTTCATATGAACACCACGAGGATCTTGAAGTACATGGGTTCATACGGCCCTTAGCCCCGGGTTAAGCGGAATTAGACATAAGTTACAAAACGTAGCGCCATAGATCTTGCACGCTACGGTCGTATTTTGCTATCAGCATGGGATATGTGTCGCCAAATTTGAGAAACTTAATGCTGAGATCCAATCGAGGAAGCAACAAGTGCTTGTCTGCTTCACCCGACTATAGTCAGCACTCCCGTTAAACGATCAATGCAAGATATAAAGTTCAGTTCTCATACAAGTTAGCTGAAGTATCCATGAATATATTCTGTATTGCTTAAATGGAACTTGATCTTGAGCCGTTTAAATGCCAGCAGTTTCCCTTGATTGTTCACTTTCATTTGTTGATAATACAATACAAGCGTCTAGTCCGTCATTCAACCGTCGCCCATTAAAGAATTTCCGAAAATAAAATGAAAGTATCTTCCTCCTGTTTCATCCGCCACCCACAGACTTTGTAACTGGCGGAAAGGGACATGGGATTGGTGGGTATAGGACAGGACGGGTTTTAGCGGATAACATTGGAACAACGTATCCAAAAATCATGACACTTTCTGGCATTAAAGATATTGCACATTGGCAATATTATATGTTAGAATCGAACTCATTCTGTGTGAAGGAAAATCTCATTAACATGTTGAAGATGTAAATTAGAAAATTTACCACCTTAATCGCCTATATAGACATATTTCGAGGAAAAAATCCTCTCCCGCACGTTAGAATTTTCCGTCAATCAATAGGATGAATAGAACGAAGTACTGACATTTTAGGGTGATATCTCTAAATGCCTTGTTGAGGAAAGAGATTCTGGATCAAGTTTCTATGCTTCGTGACATTTTAGGGTGATATCTCTAAAGATATTAATCGCATTTCTTTTCGAAACATCTCAAGATCGGCTTTTCTTGAAACTCAACTACTTAGATAAAGGACTGGACATCATTAATTTACCTCGAATCCTGAATGATCCAGAGGTACGCAACGCTGTACCAAACTATTTCAAGTTCACAGAACCTCCTTGCATTTCATATAAGTGTACTAAATCTATAGCCATCAAAATATTCAATTACTCCAATGCTGTCAAGGAGTTTGACTGGAACTTATACACGTCAGGAGGCTATAGTTGTGATTGTGAATTATCGAACTTTATCTATACACCATGCACACATATTGTGACTGGTGACCTTGATGTGGTGAATGATAAGGATCTGAAATTACTCCTGATGAAAGGACCTAAATATAGAGAGCCAAGAAGAATAAATCTGAAGGCCGACCAGAAGATAGTCCTGTCTGCATTAGAACAGTACGTTATTGATTGGTCTAAGCGAGAAAAAGTTGGACCTACAGTACTCGTTGATTGGCTGGACCTCACCAAGAGCAAGGTCGTTGAAACAATCCGCCATATTGACAGAAGAACTCTTCCCCAAGCAAAACAAGTACTGAGAAACCTCAATTCGCAAGAAGTTCTAGCAAATCTCCAGAGTAAATTCGTCATAGTCCCAGCAGACAAAGCTCCGAATAATATCATATTCATATGTAAATATTACTATTACCAGGTGCTGGTTAAAGAATTGAGTGTAGACATATCTTCATCAAATACGTCTACTTACTCCCAAACTGCATTTACTCTGGAAGATTTATTTAACAATCACAAAAAGTTTCTCAGGGAAAGAGGTATTTGTCTTCCAACCAATCATAACGACATACCAAAAATATACTGGACTCCCAAAATGCATAAATCACCATACAAAGCTAGATTCATAGCTGGTTCTAGAAGCTGCACCACCAAGCTTCTTTCAACCCTATTAACGAGGGCCCTTCAGGAAGTAAAAGCATTTTGGGAAAGGTATTGCGCCACTATTTCTAAGAACTCTGGCGTTGAATGTATGTGGATATTGAAAAACTCAAAATGTCTTACGGAAGAACTTGATGCTAAAGGTTACATACCGTACAGACATGTATCCACATGGGATTTCTCGACTCTCTATACTACAATCCCTCATCAGGACCTTATTGACCGTATAGGTTCATTAAAAGTATCTGTGTTCAAGAAAACTGATCGTAGATATATTAATGTCGGAAGCCATAAAGCATTCTTTAGCTCGACTACATACAAGAGATATCATTCATGGGATGTTTCTTTGTTTATAGAGTTGCTTGAATTTCTCATTAAAAATATCTATGTGAAATTTGGCAACACACTATATCAGCAGCATATAGGTATTCCAATGGGTACTAATTGTGCACCCCTGTTGGCTGACCTGTATCTGTTCTCTTATGAATATGACTATATGCAGGCGCTTTCAAAAACCGATCCATTCGAAGCCCGTTCCTTCTCATTCACCAAACGCTATATAGACGATCTTCTCGCTGTGGATAATCGCTATATAAATGACGCAGTGAAGGATATATATCCACCTTCACTGGATTTGAAGGAAACTACAGATAGCCCTACAGGCACATCATATTTAGATCTATATCTCTATAAAAATGAAGCGGGCATTCTCTCTCGTCGACTTTATGACAAAAGGAGATGATTACAATTTCGACATAGTAAACTATCCCTTTCTGGACAGTAATATTCCAGTGGGACCTGCATATGGCGTATACATATCTCGCTTAGTAGCATTTGCTAGATCCTGTGTTAAATGTGATGATTTTAATCAACGTCACAAAACATTGTTGCAGAAACTTATAAAACAGGGCTATTCCACCCAGCGCCTCCACTCAAAGTTTCTCAAATTTGGCGATACATATCGCATGCTGATAACAAAATACCAACGTAGCGTGCAAGATCTATGGCGCTACGTTTCGTAACTTGTGTCTAATTCCGCTTAACCCGGGGCTAGGGGCCGTATGAACCCATGTACTTCAAGATCCTCATGGTACTCATATGAACAGTCACAATCAAAGCGTGACTGAGATACATCATTCTTTAGATGACGACTTTACAACGAATATTATGGATTAAGAATACTGATCAGCGATACGGATTTGATATTTTTGGAACATCATGATGTCTTGCCGGCATCATTGAAAACTGTTGACCGCTTCTCTCTTGCAGGAAACAAGCCTATGTTTATGTATACAATGATTGTCTTTTTGAATTTGGTGCTAATACTGTTATATGGAATATGGAATAGGTCTTTGGATTATGGACGCGGATATTCTGTAATGGACCACGGCTGGATTATGAATGACGGACTAGACGCTTGTAATTTGGTAAACAGGTCGGCGATTTTTCTTCTTTCGCTTTACCTCACCCATCAGAGCGTTCAGGACGATAACGTTGGTTTGGGTGGGATGGAAGTAATACCCTTCGCCGATGTCATGGGGTATTTGTCAGACTTGTAGGTTTATAGGCTAACTGTCATTGACTATGTAACACCCTACGAGGCATGTTGAAGTGAGATCAATATTAGCACATAACCTACGATGTCCTCCCACAACCAGTGGGGCCGCTGCCTATCATGGTAAAGGGATGCTCTGTTACTCCCAGTTGCACCATTGTTGGTGGCATAGTATGAGTCTCTTGCTGATTAACTATACGAACGTATTTCATCATATCATCATGACATGTAAACAGATCATGGGAATGCATTGACATATTGATGCTTCACTTGTTGATACTTCACTGCTAAGATACAGAGGGATTCAAACATCATTTTACTATGACTTTTATACCATTTCCGCTCATTTACTCTTTTACTTCCTCCCTTCCATCCATCTAAGAATTTCTCCCTCCCGCAATCCAATCATTCCATCCTCCCTCCATTCAATCAATTCTTCCTCTCTACCTCTGTTCACCCAATCATTCCCCAATCACTTCCTCAATCTAATCGTATTTATGTGGTCAAAAGTTTACGAGTTTAACAGTTTCTAACGTCATTCATCCAGTGCGAAAGGAAATAATGTCCCAGGAAACGATGTCCCTTATCGTGTGTTTCTAATCAGGAAAATATGTCTTATTCGAGTTGCAAATCAGGAGAAATCGGTTCAAAGATCATTCTGTCCCATCGGACATTCTTTCAGTTTACATCGTCACCGTACACCTATATACCGGGTATTAAGCCGAATGTTGATGTTTGGCTCAAACATATTCCATCAGTATATACAGCTATTTGACAACCCTGTATAAACTGTAAAACTGTTAAACTCTTATTGTCAAAGGAATCAAAAGTTAAGACAATTTACACAGAATAAAGATCGTGTTAAGATGTGTAGAAAGGCATTAAGACAAATAACCACGTGAGAGTATAATTGCTTCGAAGGTACGGTGTCGTTTGCGCTTCGCGGCAAACACCAAAACAAACAATCGATTTATTTACTGCTCGGAGTGGATTAAAGTTAAAAAACAAAAACATTTATCATTGCTGTGTTATCGGACAACACATTCTTAATCTGATCACCTTGACGCCGTTGAATGTCAAGAGATATTCAAAAAGGTGGCACAAAACAGGTACACAGCGGATAATTCCGTTTTCCCCACCATAGTTGAGGAAATTGAAAACTTGAAAACGTGCATCTGGACATACTCGTTTGCGGACAGTCGTCCACGGGGTTACGGATTCCTGGCGTTAATTTGCAAACCGGAAGAAGGTTTTGCTGGTATCTTCGCTTTTGAACGCGATAAATTTATGAAATTACAATTATGTTAGGACAGACGTTGACTAGTTTGGGCATATTTCCCCATGCACACCAGGACAGTTACCAAAAACAATTTGACCGTGTGTAAGAGCCGCCCTTATTGAATGTTCTACAGATTCAGAGGTGTTCATTTTTATCAACGAACCAACCAGGACCGGCACATTTACTTTGTACGGCGACTTCATCATCCAGTAGTTGGGTCATTTCGAGGCGTATTAGATCATAATACTTCGCCACCCGAGGGTAACTTCGCCATTATGTAGACCCTGATTTATGGATAATTTTCCTGAACGAATATTTTTTCTTTCTTGAGTGCAACATACACTTACTTGCAGGACGTAACTTAGACAGAATTTGCAAACAAAACACACCATAAATTCGGGCGCTGGTCTATCCAACCAAAAACACAAATGGTGATATTGGTGATATGGATGTAGCAGTTACTGAATAAAGATAACCTTGCCGAAAGACCATGAATGAGAATAATCCATTGCAGAAGACTTTAACGATTATAGACACATACCGTTGAATTGATAGTTTCGGGAGATAGGGTGGCCTGGGGTGGAGAGACGAAATGTGGTGGTCTGCATGAGTACATTCTAATCTCGCCATCCAGCCCTTAAGCGATTGCGATCACCCGTTTCGTTATCTGTGGTGATTGACTGGCTAAACCCATTCTAAAAATCGCGTTTGATCCGAAGTTCGCGCTAAAAAGAATACCGTACATAGACTAGCATGAAGAGATGGGGTCAGGTCTATGCTTTAACTGGACTCCAACTGCAGTTGACCTCATCAAATCTTACTATAGCCGTGGAATTGTTTAAGACGGCGGAGATGCACTATAACTTGGTAAACTCGACTGATGATGTCCAGTTCCTTCGGTGGCAAAGTTACCCCAAATTTCTGGAATCTTCGTTATCCCTAAAACATGGCTATTTCCGAGTAAATGAAGAAAGCCGCCTTTCACAACCATTCATATTGTGTACAGCATACCTCGAGTGGTCTAAACACCCGAACTTCAGATGAGAAAAACACAGCGTAACGCGTGTAAACAAGAAAAAAAAGTATGGCGAAGTACGGTACATCTTTAGTGGCAGAAATGTCACGCACTCTCCCGTGGAGGTAGTAGAGAGTTGTTAATGGTCCCCCAAATTGAATGTGCTTACTTTACCCGTCGAAAAGTTTACGACGTGTTACAATCTACAGCGATCGGCCCCTGCATGGCCTCGAAATGAGCGCTTGTATTCTATAACTATAGGTACGTCTTACGGTAATTATGCGTAGAAATTGACTTGGTGTACGAAGAAAGTGGGAGAGGGACAGGCGTTCACTGATGTCCTCGTTCTTGTAAATCCAAGTCTTTTCGGTCAGGACGTTTAACAGTAAAATGGTAATTCATACTAGTGTATATTATCATGAGGTGTAGAAATGAGACAATAAATTTATATCCACACGCTTAAAACTAAAGTGTTGAAACTTACTCGTAAAGTGTTGAAATAACCCTTTAAGTGTGTCCACAGGGAAATAACCCTTTTTCAAGTGTACCCACAGGGCTTCCCTGTGGACACACTTGAAGGGGCATTTCAACACTTTACGAGTAAGTTTCAACACTTCCCTGTGGACACACTTAAAGGGTTATTTCAACACTTTACGAGTAAGTTGCAACACTTTAGTTTTAAGCGTGCTTTCTTAGACTGATGAATGTATGGATGGATGGGTTGATCGACAGAGTGGCGGACTGAGAGATGGAATCTCCGAAGTTGTCCTTGGGCCTCTTGTGCCATTTAGATGAATAACACACAACAAATACTATTACAGAGATGTGAAAATTTTAGACGTTCCGAATCACTGGAACTCATAGTCGAACATTAAAGATCTTAAAGCTTTAAGCTTATTTTGCTTTCTCCTCGAAAGTAGGTTGAACCAATACGAAAAGATTTATCTATGATATCCTATAATTCGGACGGAAAACAAATCTGTTATGGGGTAAATTTACACAGTGACGCGTTGTAACATACCAGGACATACAGCGAAGGTCGATCGCGTACAATCTATGACGAGTTGGATGCACGGTATAAATCTCGCGGCAGATGATCTCGCTTGCACGAGAAATCTGAAGACCTTCAACAAAGGATTTGGATGGCGATCTTTTAGGGTACAACCACACACGCCATGAATGTAACCCTGAGTGCAATTCGTGTTTCACATACTCACTGAAAAAATGAAGTGCTAAATTTCACAAATAGGGACAGTTCTGGCTTTAAACCTGAATCTTGAAGTGTGACATTATTATTATTTTTTTTTTGAGGCACAAAAAATGCTGTTTTACAAAAATCTACATTTAACTCGAATTTAACTCCTCTATAAGTTAACACCCTTTAGGGTTTTAATGTATGTGAACAACACGAGTGTAAATTTTAACTCTTATTTTAGGAGCTAAGGAGATGGTACGTTAACGCGGCATTTTGGCCTATACGTGGTGCGGTTGAAATCGAAAAACATAAAGTGTCCTAAAATTAACTGTTTTTTAATGCAACGACAAGAGAAATATATGTACACAATAAGTTCTAGCTCAGTTGCGTTATAATTATAGTTATGACATGAAACTGAAATCCGCAGCATGTGCTATTTCGTGAAAAAAGTTCTAATCGAGTCATTTAAACACACATTTAGTCACGAAGGCCCCATTGGACCAAAACGATTTTCAGCAAAAGAGATATAATGTCGCCGCACATCACTAGGTTAGGGGAAGGTGGGGCAAAACGGAATCCCTAACTTTGATACTATATAGTATGACCATGATATGCCAACAGGTGGATTTTAAAGGTACACACTCAGTATTTAAAATTAAACCGACAAAATACTGTTTATCCAGGTACTTTTTAGTTTATAGGGAAAGCAAAATTTTCGATTGCTGGTCCGATTTTCCCCACTGGTTAGGGCAAAACGGAACACCATGTGGAGCAAAATGGACCACCTGTGTTCCGTTTTGCCCCAATAGGAAACAATGTTAATCTTACGATATTCTTAGCAAATCACCCGCCTAGTTACTCGCCATAATTTGGCTATTTACCATCAAACGTGATTGAATCGTATGAGTAAGATGGATAGGCTAGGTGCATATATATTTGCCAATGGGTCGAAAAGTCGGCGGAAAATGAAAAAGTGTTGAATATGGCGTCCTAAAGTCATTTTAACAGTCCAAAACAGCTATATTTTATTGTTTATATCCTTTGAGTTTGAATAATATTATTATTAGTTATTATTAAGTTATTATTTTCTACCCTTAACCCGATTAATGGATAAATCTGATAAAATTTGACAAAACAATTTGTATTCCTTGGCACCCGGAAATTGAAAAAAAAAGTTTTCTTGATCACTGCGCATGCGCAAGAATTTGGTATAACTTTAACCTAGGGATCGGCCATAAGGGGCAAAACGGAACTCTGCTCCATTATGCCACGCTAGGGTTGATTCCCTTTTGCCCCGAATAGCATATTTTCAACTTTTGGGTCAGACATAAAAATGGAATGTTGCAGTATTTTTTTTTTATATTTCTAACATGAAATGTTGGTGTGCCAGACATGGGAAAATATTTGCTGTCCGGATACACGGCTTCTATAAGATCAGAAGGGTTCTATTTTATTTGTTTGTCCTAATTTTTGTCGCTGTTGCCGTCTCCTCAAAATTAAAAACATATTTTGGCATGCGAGACCTAAGATAATGATTTCACAGATTGTGGCCAGGAATTAATCCATAAATGTTCCGTTTTGCCCCACCTTCCCCTAAATGGCGTTTTGATCCACGGGGCCCTTCGTGCCTAAATGTGTGTTTAACTGACTCGATTTAGACCCCTTTTCAAGAAATAGCACATGCTGCGGATTTCAATTTCATGTCATAACTGTAATCATAACGCAATCGAGCTAGAATTTACAAATATATTTTCCCTTGCCGTTACATTAAAAACAATTATGTTTAGGACATTTCATTTTTTTAGAATTGAGGATGTAAGAATACACAGCTCTGAGAATTATTCGACCTACACAGAAATATGAGACAAACATTCAAAGGTGTTTCAGAAATTCCATGGCGAACGAAGGCCTGGGTCTCTTGCACGTCTGACATTGTCCCCTGCGTAATTTTGTACGATAGTCATCTTTGTGAGATGCATTTTTTATTTAATTTACAAGGATGTTCGGCCATGGCCGCGTTGACAATTGGATCGAAGCAGTAATTGTTATGGCATAAAATTCTTAAATTGTCAAGACTCAGCTATGTTTTGTGACTACCATAGTTTAAGATATTTATTCGTTATAATGATAGTGGAAACACCTATTAATATTAACGGTTTGTCGTTTATTTCAGGGCCATGCGAAGATGTTACCCTGCCTTGCGAGGATGGGGCGCGATACATTGACCCGAGTGACTGTCGGAGCTACTATGTCTGCGCCAGTCGTCAAAGGCTCGTCCGTCTCACGTGTCCTCTGGGTACAGCCTGGCATCACCGAGCTAAAGTTTGTGTGGACGATAAAAATGTGTATAATAAAGGAATCTGTGATCCGCTCTACCCATCAAATAGGTGTCCGGGAAATACGAGCAGAAGTTCAAGTAAGTACATTGTGTAGTTGATACTCCTTGCCCCTAGTTCCTCATATGTATGCCCCTTTTCACACATATTCATATGTCCAGGTAAATCTAAATCCTCTGCGTATACTAGTATATCATTCCCTAGCATGCCGATATCAACTACGATTTTGCTTTGGCATCCAGTGGTGGTTTCAGTCTGAGATCAAAAGCACTTTGGTCAGCGATCGAATTCAAACAAGTCTGGTCCTGCTGCTTGAGTCGATTTAAATGAAACCCCTCGAACTATTTATGTCCAGACCTCCTATGATCAGCTAACCATGACTGCGAATCGACCGCGAAGCATGATCGATACACTGGCTTGCTATGATATGTGAAGAGTTTGACTGGAAGAAAAGAACACCTGCCTGTCCACAGAGCGAGATTCGTCGGTCATCGGTAACCTTTTCTCCAGACCAACCCATCTGCGCTAACCCAGTCAAATCTAATTTCGACAGATATATAAACAGACACAAGTGAGTGAATGGTCCAACCCTGTACACGTTCTTCTTCATTTCACAGAAAAACGAATAGGACACATTAATTGAATGTGTATTGCTTCGGGATATACAGACTCTCATTATTATGGAGACTTAAATAGTTTGGGAACATGGGGCACCACAGATCGTTCACATGGGGTATGGCAGGTCATTAACATGAGACATGGCATGTCATTAACATGAGGCATGGCAGGCCATTAACATGAGACATGCCATGTCATTAACATGAGGCATGGCCGGTCATTAACATGAGGCATGGCAGGTCATTAACATGAGACATGGCCGGCCATTAACATGAGGCATGGCAGGTTATTAACATGAGGCATGGCAGGTCATTAACATGAGGCATGGAGGTTATTAACATGAGACATGGTAGGTCATTAACATGAGGCATGAAAGGTCATTAACATGAGGCATGGCAGGTCATTAACATGAGACATGGCAGGTCATTAACATGAGGCATGGCAGGTCATTAACATGATGCATGGCAGGTCATTAACATGAGTATGGTAGGTCATTAACACGAGGCATGGCAGGTCATTAACATGAGGCATGGCAGGTCATTAACATGAGGCATGGCAGGTCATTAACATGGGGTATTACAACACATGTAAGGGAGGTAATTAACATGAGGCATGGCAGGTCATTAACATGAGGCATGGCAGATCATTACCCGATCACTTTTACAAGGAGCAAAGTTTAAGCATGTTTGCCTCCATAAAGCTTGTTGATTTGTTGATTTGGGTTCATTATGGATAGAGACAAACTCTTTCCTTCTGTAAAATAGGCCGTTTCCCTGACGACTTCCCTAGAAATTTCACCCCCGGTGTATGTTATCCTTGGCATGCCAAATGCCCCCAGCCGTTTCCCTGTTTCCAGTGAGACGTTTTGGTTCCTCTTCAAGATCAAGAAGGCAAACATTAAGAACGTTTACATTGTAGTCAAGGTTAAGGTCATTGTTTGTGATGCGATAACGATGCAAAAATATCTTCGGAATACCCCCCCCCCCCCTCTTCCCCACACATATCACTAGCAAAACTTTGCTAATAAAATGTCACAATGACCACAAAGGGAGTATGCAGCTTCTGGTCGGAGAACGGTACTGCCGCTTTCACCAGCCGGAAATTTGTTGCTGGGTATCCGGCTGTCCTGTATTTTCACACAGGCCTCTTTGAATGCGCGGAATTGATGGCCGTCGACAGTTCAATATTATCGAAGTGGGTTGTACCATGCACACACATGATACAGCGGACGACACAGATATAGGTATGGATGGATTAGTGAATTCTGTACTATGTTCGAATAGACCTATATGTTCCAAATCTGAGGCATCGATAGATTTGAAGCCTGAGATTGTGCTCTTGAACACAGAATCACGCCAATGATACCAAGCACTTTTTCAATGAAAATAAAAACTTTTCGATACCATAAAATGACTTCAGAACACACTCTGCATGTATTGTCTTGGTGATATGCCGATGTTTTTACAATAGGGTTTCACAGATTTTTTTTTTAATGGAATCGAAAGAAGCCTTGCAGCAAACCTACCCAACACATGGTCAACGCAACACTGTAACTGATAAATTCAATCACCTATCTGCAAATGTGATGGCTGTATACCGGGAGAAATATTTTTGCAGGACTAGGAGAGTAAAGGTTCATGGTGAAATTCAAGAGAAAACAGTTTGGGGGGTCGAGCTGATTGAAGCTTGATCAAGATAATCACAGATGTTAGGGATGTAGACTCCCCAGTGCCACGTCCAGGAAGGATTCGAAAACAAAGATAATGGCAAAGATTTGACGCTACCATCTAACTAGCTGGGTATGGTCAACGCTCTATTCGTTCCCCAAACCTTCCTGAAAATACAGTTCGGCGTCCCTAGGGATGCCTCATGTGTTTGTCCGTTTCTTTTTTCTTCCGCTTCTTCTTTTTCTCACTTTTCTTTTCCGTCGGATAACTTTTGAATGCCTTCGTTAATCAACTTCAACTTTGTGGTGCATATTGCTCCTGTCTACTGGAAGACATCTATTGTTTTTCAGCTCTGTCCGAAGCTGGGAACTGGGTTTTTATCTACAATTTCCTTTATATGCAAATTTTCCTTTTGTTCAATCTTTTCCGTCGGGTAACTTCCGATTGCCTTCGTCAATCAACTTCAAATTTGGTGTGCGTATTGCTCCTGTCTAGGAGAAGAAGCCTATTATTTTTAAACCTATTGTTTTTCAGCTCTGTCCGAAACTGGATACTTGTATTTTTATGTCTCCCCCAACTATGTTGGGGGGAGACATCTAGTGTTTGTGCTGTCTGGATGGATGGATGGATGTCTGTCCGTCCCCTTGCCTTGTCTGCAAGATATCTTGAGAACTACTGGATGGAATTTCACCAAACTTGGATGGAAGCTTTATTGGGATAGCCCCCTCATTTGATTGGGTTTTGGTGTGTGTGCGTGCATTCATCCGTGTCCGGTGTCCGTCCCTCCCTCCATCTACTTGTACATGCGTACCCTTACTGTCCAGAAGTGTCTTTGAAGTAACTTTGAAGTAACTTTAAAGTGTGGCCACATTTTAACCTTGAAGTGCTACGCTCAGAGTCAGAAGTGTGCTTGCAGTGTGGGTATTGTTTTGTGGCAATGCCATATAAGGGCATTGAAGTCACAATGAAGTCACTTGGAAGTACTTTTGAAGTGTGCCTCAAATATGTTAATTAAGTACTGCAAAGGCACTTCATCCACCCTTCCACAGAAGGGTAACCTTCAAAGGCACTTCTGAAGTGCTCTTGAAGTACCTAATTAGAATATATGAGGTAATTCAATGTCCTTATATGGCAAGGCACTTCATCCACACTTCTACAGAAGGATACCTTTCATATGCACTTCTGAAGTGCTCTTGAAGTACCTTATTAATATCATAGCAAATTCGTGTAATGAAAGGTATGTATATATAGCCACGAGATATTTACTTTCCCAGAAAAGAAGACACAAATATATATTTGAGCACAGAACGCTTTATTTAGAGAAAGCACGGGGAGTGGGACAAAACAGTACATCATAAAATATTTACAATAAACCTGGTGATTCTTAACAAGAAACGTGTAGTTTATATAACCGCTAGCACAAATCCTTGAGACAACATACAACATAGTACTATGTATATATTTACATGCAGTCTTTGGTATGAGAATTTATTGCAGTATTAGTATTATTATTATTCAAGGGTGACAGTCTTCTTATCCAACTTGAACTTGAAGCAGCAGATCTTTCGAAGGATAGTTTACTTTAGTTGCCCGGAGGTCCACTTGGATGTAATCCAACCTTTGCTGAAACCCACCAGTCTGAATTGTCGACTTCTTGACCTGTTGCGAGAAATACATGCATATAATTAAAACCTGATCAGTTGTATATATGGTTCCGTATGACATGCAATCCAGTTCTTTTTTTTTTAATACACTCAGGATGATTGAATAGGCTGACTACCATAAAGGGTAAAGAATGAAACACATCCGTACGATTTACAAAAGATTGGTAAAGATGTCTATTATCCTTTCTTTAGTACTCCATAATATACAACTAGGGAGATAAACAGTTTGTGTGACGTTCTAACCAATATACACTATGAAGATATCAACCACACATCAACCATACCTAGGTGTGCAAATTAAAGTTCCTGTCCGTCGATTGGCTGCTTGAAGTGAGCCGAGTTCCTTGTAGCAGCTGTATTCTTGAATATTAAAGTATATACAATGTAAGAAGCCATTAAAATTGAAGTGAAACAATCACGTGAATTTTTATAATGTTTCTTTGTTAATTTCTGGTTCAACTAAATCTCCATACTGGTTTTCAAATGACAAATAAATGCTTATTAACTATAAATTGTATTAAATTTTTTTTGAAATGTTCTCATTTCTCCAGATGTGGGTAGGAATGTACAATTGAAGTATGTGAAGATCCTTAGCTTTGATATATGAAATATGCAATCAATAAACAAGGAAAATATAGCCTGTTATAATGATTGAAAGTCTAATCATAGCATGATTATACTTTTTCTGATTACAGCTAAAAATAGGTTATGCTAACATTTTATTATCAATATATTTTAAAACATATTTCTTTACCATTTTGTTAACAATTTAGTATGGAAATATTCTCTAATCTTGTGGAAGGAACAAAAATCAATACATTTTATAAATCAATAAACAGTTCAAAACAACAAGATAATTTATTTAGAACTATCAGTTAAATCCCCCTGTTTTGACATGAACAGGAAGTATATACAAGCAGTTTTGTGATAAAAATATCTCACCCTCAGGGGATTTCCTCTGCAGGGGTGCATGCCAATCTTCATATGAGGTCCCCAAGCCTGGGGTTTCCAAGCTGACAATTCACACACTCATAACAATACACTGCCTTGATCAACCTGGGTAGATCTGAAAGTGATAGTGAGACAGAGATATGGATATTTCTTTGTGAAAGCCATGCTATATGACCCACTAAATTTGACTGCAATTATAAGGTGAAGTACATTTCAGTTCAGTTCTTTGCTTATTAAGTTTTGAAAAAAGAGGAATTATAGTTATATTTATAATTTACTTACCATATCATTAGCTGCACTCATCACCATCTGCAATACAGTTCTTCAAACCTCCATACTTCTAGCTTAAACATGAACAAATCCTTCTCACTTTTGCACTTGTGCACTTAGGTCAGCCATTGTTGTTGTTGTTGATGGTGGCGGTCAATTAAATTTTCAAGGGCAGATAACTCCACCCATTTGAGACATTTAAAAGGAAAGACTATCAGAAACAGAAATTATATATATATTATATTTAAACAATTGATAATAATGAAGAAGATAATATAAAGTATTCTTTAATGGGCATTTTTTGTTGCTGACATTATGTTAGAACTGATTCTTTTAAAATATTTTCCCATTTTGTCCAATTTTACTATAAAATCATGGATTTGGACTGATTATAAAATCTGAATTCAACAAGATTTAATCATCTAATATGATACTATTTTGATAACACTAATATGTGAGAGACTAATATTATTAATATATTTATTTTATTCAAATGGGAACCCATGATACAGATCACTGTCAAAGATCCAAAAAAGTTTTCACAGTTCTGAGTAATGTCAGTAACCACATGTGAATATTTTACACAGTTGCAGCTATTTTGAACTGTGAAGTACAAATCTGATGTTTAGTGGTTTCATGGAAATGAGATTTGATGTCACTGAGTGAAATCAAATCAGCCAACTTTAAGCTGGGATATTCCCAGAGCTAATTAAGATCATTGGAACTGTATGCATGTAGTTCTATAACTACAATAATGTTATGTAATGTTATAATGTTATGTTACTGTAAAAGTTACAAGTGGGAAAATTCCAATAATCTAGAAATCCTATTGGATTGAATCTTATTGGATTTTTCAGACTTTTCAGAACCTGATAGGATCCTATACCTTTTTTTCAAGGGGAAGTCCCCCAAGTTATGCTATAAAACTGACAAAGTCCAAGAAGTGTCTTTGAGGAGTACCTTAGATTATGCTGAACAATAACTAAGTCTCAGAGGTGTCCATGAAGTCCCCCAAGTTTTGCTGAAGAACTGACAAAGTCCATGAAGTGTCTTTGAGGAGTACCTTGGATTATGCCGAACAATAACCAAGTCTCAGAAGTGTTTCTGAAGTCCCTCATTTTTTACTATGAAATTGACAAAGCCCATGAAGTGTCTTTGAGGAGTCCCTTGGCTACTGCCTTTTTCTAATGAAGTACCTATGAAGTGTGCCAGTATTTTTCTCTATTGTTGAAGTGCCTTTTCAGTGGCACTTCTAGGCACACTTCACATGAAGTGTGACACTTCTGGACAGTAAGGGTATACAGGCCTTGTCTGCAAGATATCTTGAGAACTACTGGACGGAATTTCATCAAACTTGGATGAAAGCTTCAGTGGGATAGCCCCCTCATTTGATTAGGTTTTCGTGTGTGTGCGTGCATTCATCCGTGTCCGGTGTCCGTCCGTCCGTCCATCTACTTGTACTTGTATATACAGACCTTGTCTGCAAGATATCTTGAGAACTACTGGACGGAATTTCACCAAACTTGGATGGAAGCTTCATTGGGATAGCCCCCTCATTTGATTAGATTTTGGTGTGTGTGCATGCGTTCATCCGTGGCCGATGTCCGTCCGCCCGTCCATCTACTTGTACATGTATATACAGGCCTTGTCTGCAAGATATCTTGAGAACTACTGGACAGAATTTCACCAAACTTGGACGGAAGCTTCATTGGGATAGCCCCCTCATTTGATTAGGTTTTGGTGTGTGTGCATGCGTTCATCCGTGTCCGATGTCCGTCCGTCCGTTCATCTACTTGTACATGTATATACAGGTCTTGTCTGCAAGATATCTGGAGAACCACTTGACGGAAGTTCACCAAACTTGGATAGCCTCTCGTCTGATTAGGTTTTGGTTTGTGTGTGCATTCGTTCATGTTCGGTGTCCGTCCGTCCGTCCATCTACTTGTACATGTATATACAGGCCTTGTCTGCAAGATATCTTGAGAACTACTGGACAGAATTTCACCAAACTTGGATGGAAGCTTTATTGGGATAGCCCCCTCATTTGATTAGGTTTTGGTGTGTGTGCGTGCATTCATCCGTGTCCGGTGTCCGTCCCTCCCTCCATCTACTTGCACATGTGTATACAGTGCTTGTCTGCAAGATATCTTGATAACTACTGGACAGAATTTCACCAAACTTGGATGGAAGGTTCATTGGGATAGCCCCCTCATTTGATTATGTTTGGGTGTGTGTGTGCATTTATTCATGTCCATTGTCCGTCCGTCCATCTAATTGTTCATGTATATACAGACCTTGTCTGCAAGATATCTGGAGAACTACTCGACGGAATTTCACCAATCTTGGATGGAAGCTTCATTGGGATAGCCCCTCGTCTGATTAGGTTTTGGTGTGTGTATGCAAGCATTCATTCGTGTCCATCCATCCGTCCATCTACTTGTACATGTATATACAAGCCTTGTCTGCAAGATATCTGGAGAACTACCCCACGGAATTTCGCCAAACTTGGGTGGAAGCTTCATTGCAATGGGCTCATCTGATTAGGTTTCGGTATGCATGCATGCGTTCGTCTGGGTATGTTGTCTGTCTGCCTGTCCATCTACTTATACATGTATAGACAGGCCTTGTCTGTAAGATATCTGGAGAACTACTGGACGGAATTTCCCCGAACTTCGATGGAAGCTTCATCGTGATGGCCTCTGGTGAACTTCACCAGACTTGGATGGAATCTTTACTGGAATGGCCTCCGCATCTTATTATGTTTTGGTGTGCGCGCGTGTTTGGTGTTCATCCATCTGTCTACTTGTACATGTATAGACAAGCCTTGTCTGTAAAATATCTGAAGAACTACTGGATGGAATTTCCCCGAACTTGGATGGCAGCTTTATCTTGATGGCCTCCTCATCTGATTAGGTTTTGGTTTGTTTGCGTGCATCCATCTGTTTCTGATGTCCAGCTTTGTTACATGTATGTACAGGACTACTCTTGTCTACAAGGTATGTGGAGAACTACTGGATGAAATTTCACCAAACTTGGATGGAAGCTTCACTGAAATGGCCTTATGATCTAATTAGGTTTTGGTGTGAGCTAGTGCTTGCGTGGGTCCATGCAAAATGTGCTTATCTGTCTGTCCAACTTTTGTTCACTCCATATCTTGGAAACTACTGAATGCAGATGCATGAAACTTCTATACGGTACAGCATGTATACTATAGGTGTGGCTCTTGTATGTTTTGCATCTTTCCTATAATGTGATCAGTTTCGAAATAGTTGATGCTTCACAATTACATGTATTTCACATTGGTTGGACGCTGTAGATGTCGGCAGTCCACTCATTGCTATATAAATCCCGAATCCTCACTGGGTTAATGCAACAATGAAAATCGCCTCTTTGTAATTAATAATTTTAGATGCGCAGCTTTGTTTAGGATACTTATTGGTACATTCATTTTATAGCACTTTCCCTTAAATTATGTGCTCACTCAAGGCAAGGTGGGAGGTTGGGGGAGACGTATGTTTTTGCTTAAAAAAACAACCAGCATAGGCTTCATGCCGGAGCGGCAACTCAAGGGTCAAAGCGGAACCTCTAGTTTCTACAATTTCTCGTATATGCAAATTTTCCATCTGGACCTATGGTAAAATGGTTGTCTGTTTGGGTACCAATTTCCGTATTCTCATTTGCATAGATAGCACATGGTAAGGTCACTGCTGGGGATCAAAATAGTGGCTGGCAATGGCTCAGTATATGACCTCTGAAGTCATTTGCATCCAAAGTAATTCAGTGCCTGGTATACAGCCATGCCATTCAGTCATGTTCAGTACGGTGATTTTAGGACCTGGAACATCTAAATACATTTTTTTCTCCCACAAATGAATTTCACAGAGACAGTGGCCTTGCAGATTTAAAAACCACTGACATAGATATATTACATCAAGAATATCTCAGTGCTAGGTAACTAGATCATGTGATTGTTTTGTTGTTTTTTTGACCTGAAGGAAAGTTAAAATGATTCTTTCCAAATCAATGGTATATGGGTGCCTTCACTCAAGTTCTCACTTGGGATTGTTTTTCGTGCCAATCCGCTTATAGGTGGTGCCACCTGGGGGTCATGTTAAAATTGAGTCTCCGGACAATATCTTTTGAAAATCATAACGGATTCTTTCCAAATTTGGTATGTGGGTACCTTCTTTCAAGTTATCATTTGGGAATGTTTTTGTGCCGACTCGCCTATATATGTCACCAGGTTAAAATGGTTTTTTCCTAAGTTTTACGTTATGCGTTTTCGTCATGCAAATAGTGAATGTTTCCATTAATTAACGTGTAGAAGGGATGCCTCCTCGATCGTATTCGACCCAACTGTATATAGTTTTATCTGTGATGGCTGGTAACAATTACTCTATCTGGTCTGTGGTAAGTAACACAATTCGACTACATCGACTGCTGGATTCAGCGTGGTCGGCGAATATAGAACCACAGATTTCGTTTCGATCGCCACTAAATCAAAGCTGGATATTGTCTGATGATCGAGAGCGGCTTTGAAACCAACTTTCAATATATTGATTTTGCTTGTACAAAAATACATGTGGACTTATCATTTTCCCATAATGTTCTACATAATGTATAGCCTCATATAGCGTCACTGTGAGAAAGAATATGAGAACACATGTGCTGTATTATTTCTAGATTTTATTTTCATGTGAATCATATGGGTTATCCATGAAAGAAACGTACTCCAAATCTGTATCTAATTGGTGACATTTACAACCGTAACCGTTGTTAGTATGATCGAGGCAAAGTCGATAATATACTTCGAGATAACTGGATACCGGTATCGATAATTGTATGTTAAATTTATGATATGAAGTTATGAAGTTTGAGACTGTTCATTCAGAATAAGTTACATACAGTTCAGGTCAGAATTATTCAGAAGAGTCAATATTCATGCAGTGGTTCAAGAACTACCCATCATCGTCATCCACATCTCCATCATAGCTTGCATCATCAGGCAGTCGACGCTGTCCGTTCTTGGCGGAGACAGGCGTATTAGGTAGGTTCTCCATGTGAACATCGTCATCGCCTTTACCAGCATCGTCCAGC
This sequence comes from Hanleya hanleyi, assembly GCA_036873755.1. Taxonomy (NCBI): domain Eukaryota; kingdom Metazoa; phylum Mollusca; class Polyplacophora; order Lepidopleurida; family Hanleyidae; genus Hanleya; species Hanleya hanleyi. Next base: position 53,615 of record JAVTVY010018791.1, on the reverse strand, counting down.
TCATCTTCATCGTCAGTGTCGTCGTTATCATCTGTTTCGTCTTTATCACAAACCTTATTTGCTACATTGCCATCCTTTGTCTTCTTATTTTTGACATATTTAGACATCTTCCGAACCCATTGCCTAAATTCAGCATCATCATGACTGTTATGAGAAACACCGATTGCCCCCTTTGTTAAGCTCGGTGTTTTATTTCCACTATACGATGGTATTTTCTCTTCCAAGTCCATAAGTCCTTCATTGTCTTCTTCGCTGTCAGAAGAATCAATTAGAAGAGAATCGCTCAATTTCGCATATTCGTAATAGCTGTCAGTGGGTTCTAATTCTGAAGAGTTCAATGACGTCACCGATGTCAGAGAAGACGAACTCAAGCCTGTTTCTTGGGACCAAACCGATGTTGATTCATCGTCCGAAGTCCCAACGGTTGGTGATTGTCCATAGCGGGACTTTTCTGTATAGTTATCGCACTGCCGACCAATGGATTCAGAAGATGACGAAAGTAGAGAGTCCAGGGACGATACTGATGTTAAATAGTCGTCGGAAGACGTTATTTCCGCAGACGAAGACCCGTCGATCTTTGACGACTCTCGCAAGTCTCGAGCTATTCCAGGGTTACTTCTGTAACCGGACACTTGGTTGTTCTCTTCGTAAGACTTCGTAAGACATTCTGTAGAAGCGGAATTTCTGGTATATCTTGCCCTTGATGTAACATCAAGTCCAGTCTGCGTTGCATCAGGGAATAGGTATACATCTGACGAAAGGGATGGTATATCCACGTAAGGGTTGCACTCTATGCCTGAGTCTTCATTGTTTCCCCTTCGGACGTCTGTACTGTTCGAGAAAACACATTTCGTCACACATGGAGTCACCGTCTGAGGTGAAAATGGTGAAGATCCATTCTTTGCTTGTATCTGTTTCTGGATTCCTGCTTCTCTTTCGCAAGACTGGAGGCACGTGGTACTCGTGTAAGCAACCCTTGTCTCTATCTTGGGCGAGGCGGGATAACACGGCAAGCCGAGAACCAATTCCACAGGAACAGTTCCCTGGCGGACTTCTGTCTCTATCTGTCCACAACAACAGCATTTCCTGAAGATTCTCCTCGTGAATTTCACCATTTCCTGTTTCCAGTGACGAAAACGGCGCATAAATCGACCCATTTTGAGCTTAGATATCAAAGATGCATTTGTTATCAGCAAGCGTATGGTGAACGTTTCTATGTGAACGTCATCCGGGTGTTTTGATCTATTTGTGACGTAATGCAATGTTGGCGCCGTCGTCATTCTGACTAGCCTATTCCGTTTCATACGCTAACTTTTGGTAGACGAATATCCGGTCTGGACTGACCTCCGGAAATCTGAGAATGGTGATAACTAATCGAGATTTTTCGCGAAATGCACACACATTATTAGTGCAGTCGATGGTTTCGGGACAATTGTCTCCCTTAACTCGTATAAACAAACAAACCCTATTAAATCTGTATCATTCACTCTTTTATTCCTATCTATCATATTGTAATCTAATCTGGGCTAACACATATTCTTCTCATCTATCACCTATTGTGCTCCTGCAAAAACGAATCATTCGTATTATAACTTGTAGTGACAGGCTCTCTCACACCGAACCCCTTTTCTCTCAAACAAATATTCTACCGTTCACAAAACTCAATGATTATCTCACATTAACTTTCGCCCACCGATTTGTGCATTCGCCTTTCCGTTTGCCTAATCACTCTTTATCATGCTTCACAATGTTATCCACAGTTCATTGTTACCCTACTAGACATGTAAATTTGAATCTATACAGGCCATATTTTACGAATGAAGCAACACTACACACAATCAAAGCTAAAGGTCCTAAATTATGGAATTCTATTCCCAGTGCATTAAAATGTATCGATTCAGAATCGCTATTTAAGCGCAATATCAAAATATTCTTATTAGCTAAATAATTCTCAAACCTCAGTATAATCATACGGGATCATCTACGGTGAAAAGGGACATTGTATATATGTTTAAATAAATATATATATATATCACTCTCTATATATATATCTTTTTACTGTATATTCACTCTGTGAATGTATCCAACCTTATATAATTTAGATGTGTACAAAATTTGTACGGAACATACTTTGTCACTTTGTTTGTATGTGCGTGTGCGTGTGTGTGTGTGTGTATATGTATATATATATATATGTGTGTATATATATATTATGTTTCGAATAATATTTATACTTTATGAGTCGCATGTATATATGGTGCAATACTTCCCTGATCCACTCCTATATGTTCCGAATATGACTATTAAGAAATATGATTACATGTCATAGTTTATATTCCGTTTAATTCGCCACCTCCCTCATGCCCATCATTATTGTCATATAATTATAACAGGGATAGAACAAGCCCGTGTTGGGCTTTATTCCCGCCAAAACATTTTGACCTAATATTTATTTCCAATGTAAATTATCTGGTGAATAAATTCTGATTCTGATTCTGAACTCGTAATACAAAAGAAAGCCCGAGTATACGCCCCCATGACAATACCCTTATGTCCAAGTGGGTGAGCCGCGTGAGTTTGTACCATGTCTGTTGCCATGAGGGGTAGATTAATTTCCTCTATATCATGACTGTACATAGATAGTCACACATGTCTAGCTAATCATATCGTAGTTAATTATGTCGTCGCTATATGGCCGAAATAGCGCTGAACGCGCTCACTCTTATGTCCATGTACAGGTTAGTATCTTAATATATTTGCCATCTCCAGTCCTTCACACAGGCATATGTGAATAGGTGACTCATTTTAACAATGCTGCGACCCGGACACTTTTCAACATCAATCCAATCACACAATTTTACGGTGCTAAATAATAGGGGTATATTTTACATGGGAGAAATGTGACGAATGGTTGCACGAAATTAAGCGTCTTTGCTCTACTCCGATATGGAGATAAAGTCGATACTACATATAGTTCAGGTTATCATACATGACGTATATATACACTCTAACCCCAAGCACGACAATCTACTTCACATTGCTGCAGTTAAATGACCAAGATCCAACTTGAGCACTGGGGAAGATCCGCGATATGTTTAAAGACACCCAAGCTTATGTTGCTGCTCTTATCCCCGGCACACAACAGTCATGGACCTGGTGACGTGCGGGGATTATCCGACCTACTCAGCATTTCCAAATTCGGTTACTGTCTGAGCAGGTAACAAAACAGTCGATCAATGTGGATGTAACAACGATCTGCGCCAGGAATACGAATAGCGACATAAGTTTGCTGTGTTTAAACATATCTCGGATCTTCCTAGGTTGGGACAAGATCTGAAACGATCATCAGAAATTCTAGCACACTCCCGTGTTTTATCCAATTGATTTAATCTATATTATAAATGGAGCCGTCCGTCTGTGCATCCCTGTCCGTCCGTAACGTCATCGATTGTTGCATAACGTCACAGTAAGACGTTTTAATGGAAATCCGATGGTTCCGTAACGTTACAGTACACGAGGCTATAATGGATATGTCAGTCCGTTTGTTGCATAACGTCACAGTACGACGTTGTAATAAAAACGTTCATAAAGTTAGACCGCGGTTCGCATTCACCAAGCCTCGATCCATTTCCGCTTTTTACAAACAGCTCCAAATCTGCAGCCGTTTAGACGAAAGGTATATGCAATGGAAGCCAGGAGATTGCGCGGTTCGCAGTTCGCAGTTCGATATTCGCGGGGACCAGTCATTCAGCGACTCATATCATCGCCCCTAGCAGCTCCGCCTGGCGTCAGATTTGGGATATGAATATGCAAAGAAAAAGAGAATGACATTCTCTCTTGCAACGCAGAGTTTGGAGTTCAAAGTACTCATAATAAAAAAATTACAGATTTCCATATCTGAAGAAATAATTGCTGGTCCCATCGAATAACGAACTGTGAACTGCGAATCGCGGTCTAACTTTATGAACGTTAATAAAAAGGTTAATTTCCTGTTTCCATTGACGAAAGCAGCGCATATATCGACCCATTTTCTCCTCAAGTATCAACGATACATCTGTTGTCAGCAAGCGTGTAATAAACGTTTCTATGCGCAACGGCATCCGGGTGGTTTTGGTTTATTTTTGACGTTACGCAAAGTTGGCACCGCCCTACGTCTGGCTACATTTGACGTTACGCCATCCTTCACTAGGCTCAATACTGTGGAAATGGGACAGTTCAGGCTATTATTGTTTGTCACAGTTGAACGTTGAGATCGTGTGACCTGTACTCTGGATGTCTGCGTTAATTGACTTACAACTTTTGTTATGTTTTACAAGATAATATGTCATTCACATCGATCTCCCTTACCAGTTTCCATTAAATACTTGTTCTTCTTCTTAATAATATAATAATAATCATTTTATTTCAGACTGATAGTCCATAGCATTACATAAAGAACAGTGAGAAGTGGTAGATGGGTGCGGTTAATGTAGAATATGAAGCCAGTTGGCTTCTAGCTTCGATAGCGACTTTACATCAGACATTTGCAGACAAGTAAGCAGTATATTATCAGAGCTATACAAGCGACTCGTAAAGCCATAGACCGACTTGCGTATAAGTTCCCCAAATGAGGGAATATTATTAATCCCAAACATAAAACTAGCACTACAATCGCGTCTATAACACATCAACCAGCGAAATGAATTGTTGTACGTTACTCTGATGCTATTCATGGTCTTCTTACTGTGCAGACACCATAGCTGACAACAGTAAATGTTGCAACAATAGGCACGAAATAAACATTTCTTGACAAACTCAGTACATGCATGGAATTTTCTAAGGAGGACATTAGCTCTAATACACAGTTTGCGTTTCTGGGAGTCAATATCTTTGTCGTCAGACAGATTATCGGTGATGATATGACCAAGGTATGTAAAGAAATGAACAAAATTGAGTTGAATTCCACATAAGTGTAACGGAGGAGGGTTGAAATCCTTGTACAGTTTGGGTTTAGCGACAATGCATACACTTTTCTTAGGATTAAAACAACGTCATGGGAAGCAGAGTAAGTTTCACATACACTAAGAAGTGATTGTAGAGCTTTAGCCGAGGGGCAGATAAGACATATATCGTCAGCATAGATAATGTGGTTTATGAATATACCACCAATATTGCAACCCACTTTAGCATCAGTGAGTGCCACATCAACATCGTGGATATAAACAGAAAATAGCAACGGAGAGAGTAGCCCGCCTTGCCGCACACCATTGGAGGCCCCAAAGACATCTGAATAACCGGATCCCCATTTGACAACAAATTGCTGGGTTTTGAACCATACATGTAGAAAATTTACAATGTAAAGCGGAACACCACGTTGAATAAGTTTGTTTAAAAGCGTCCACTAGTTAACCCTGTCGAAAGCCTTGGTAGCGTCAAGAAAACACATGTAAACCGGACTACCTTGCGTAAAGTAAAAATTAGTAACCTCTTTGAGGACATAAATACACTGATCCGTGGACCGTTTAGGTTTAAAACCAAACTGATAGTCAGTGGTGATCAAAGCATCTTGACATTTACCAAGAATGACATTTTCAATTAATTTAGATATCACAGTGGCTATAGCTATGGGTCTATAGTTGTCAGAACTAGTGATGTCACCAGATTTGTTTTTCACAATAGGATTTATGACAACATATGTCAGTTCCTGGGGAAGATAACCATGTGAGAAAAAAGCATTTATACACAATGAAAGATGGTGCATCAGAACAGGCGATGCATGCTGTAAATGTTCAGCGCGGAGTCCGTCGGGACCTGTCGCTTTACAAGTTTTTAACTTATTTACATTCTCAACAATGACATCCACAGATGTCACGTTTTCACATGGTTTACTATCAGAGAGAACATTCAACACCTTATCTTTATGCTCAAGAGTGCAGGCAGAGTTAAGGAGAGAGTAAAACTTACTTCTCCACATATTAGCAATGTTCACTTCACCCTCGACAGCATCAATATTACATGGCAATGACATACGTTTGGAATTAACAGTTTTGACCTCTTTCCATAAATCGTCAGTGTTATAACAAGAATATGCTTCGGCCATTTTGTCAGCGCGCAAAGACTCTTCGTTTTTCTTACATACTCTCAGCGCATATTTAAATTGACGCCTGGTGCGTTGCATATAATCGGCAACATAGCCGCTACGGGGACTGCCATGCTCTTTCCAAAGTACGAAGGCAACACATGCATGAGCGTGTAAATCATTGACATGGTCATTCCAACCAGGTACCACATAATTACCGCGAGTTTTACGCTCGGCTAAGGTATCATTACCGGCAGTACACAGTGCGGTAACGATGTCATTGTAATATTGGCTAAGTGAGTCACCGTGATTCTTACACTCATGTTCTCTGCATAAGAGTGCACTAGACGGCACGAAAATACGACTTAAGTTACATTCAGTAGCTAATTTATAACAGTTAATTTTTTCTTCAGAGACATTATTCCAATCAGTGAAAAAATAATCAGACATGCCTTCTTCTTCAACAAGGTCGGGCAATGATTGCCATTCAATCGTCACAGAAAGTGGACGATGATCAAAACTAACAAAATTATAATGTACAGTCATCGACGTTATGGATTTACTAACATGGTCAGAACAAACACAATGGTCAAGCCAAGAAGTAGCGAGATGAGCCTCACTCACGTATGTGAAGGTCGATGAAGGAAGGCGTTCAAAATCAGCAAGTTTCAGGTTACAATTTTCACAGAACCTAACTAATTCATTTCCGAATAGGGCAGATGGATTAGTATTCCAATCACCTATGACCATCACATTCGGAATGTCACATTCGTCAAGAATGGCTCTTATTTTGCCCAAATAGTCGAAAAAAATATCAACGTTATCAGGACAATCAGCGGGCATATATATACATATGATAAGCATCTTAGAGCTAGCAGATTCCAGTCGAATACCCATAATTCTATTATCATCGTATTCAACTGTAGTGGCATATTTAAGCCAGTTGTTATCGTTACATTTGCTCACCTTTAATGAATTCACATTGATTAGTGTACAGTATTTGGCGGAAGATTTGTTGGTTGACCGCCATGTTTGATGAGAATTCGAAAGTGAGACTCTCTACTCACGAAGCAGTTTCCATTTAATTTTGGAGTAACTTTCGCAGATTTTCATTAATTCTATATGATTGAAATAATATTTTTTGACACTGATTGTTCATATTTAGCTAACTTGCGATTGTCAAGTTCGATGGTAAGCTGTCCTAAACATTCCAAACTACGTTGGTACTTTTGACACCGATAGAGGGCACTGAAGTCCCAAGCCCGCGAAAGGTATAAATATTCATAACCGACGTACTTTCTAAACTTGGTATCAACCGAGTCAGCTGCACAGTTGATCGATATAAAGAGAACGCAGCAATCCTACGCATTCTTAAAATGTTATTCTGGATGGAAAATGTATACGTGGGTTACTGTCCAGTGTATTGTCAAAAGAATATGACAGTAAAAAAAAAAATCAAAAAAAATCGACAATTGGCTGGAAATAACTCTTAGGAATATTACGTCGCTGTGACATCATTAGAGCAACCATCTCGAATTGTTTTACATGGTGACTTGTTGTAGCCTGACCTAAGTATATAGTGTGGTGAGTTGCAGCTTCATAGGCACAAGGACAAGCGCTGATGTTAGGGAGGCGTATAGAAGGGCGCTGAAGGATTTGGGGCGTTTTCCAAATAGTTTTTGTAAAGATCGTAAAGCATGTTAATTTTCTAAAGTACACAGATATTCTTTCAATTGAAATGGTTGAATTCCTCTCGTGGATTAACCCGGTCTTCTTCCGTCGATGCATTTCATCTCAAGCATTTCTTTCCCAATCAATATCTAACCCCTTTACGATGGGTCACAGAGAAACACAGGCAAAGGAGGGATCGAAACCGTGTTTTCAGCTGTTGATGCATTACCCATATGACGCTCAGTGGATACAAGCAAAGACACTTGATGATCCGCACATGTGCGTGTCGCTAGGGAACGACAGGATTTATATATATATATTTTTTAAATTCTTCCCTTTCATTACAGGCTCAGCAACAGAAGGGGCAACGAAGCAAACGACCAGGCGAAGGACGACAATGCCACTTTTGACTGTTTCGAGGAACGCCACCAAAACGCCTGCGTCTTCGATATCCGGAAGTAGAAGTGGCATTCACAGTAGTATGTTTTAGTTGGGTTTTCCTTACTAAAAATTCTCGCTAAAAACTTACCATGCATGGGGAGATTGTGAAGAGGGGAGAGAGTGGCATTGCGAGCCCCTTGTCAAACTTTCTATATCGTCTCCGAGAATGAAAAATTGAGAGCTGACTCCGTGACTTTATAGCATAATGTACAGTGGCGACTATGAGCGTGTGACATCGTTTTTCTTCATTTTGTTTTGCCTTTTCAAGTTACTCATAAATGTACACAAAATTATTTTATTTCACATCAGCTAATTATTTGCTAATTGATTATGTATTACCTCTGAGATAATATAGTATTATTTTTTTTCTAAAAAATCTGGCCGAAAAATCGACCAATAAATGCATTTTTTTCGAACAAGACGTCACTGTAACGTAATCAGATCAGCCATCTCGCATTTACTGATTTATTTTTGTTTTTACATTTTCTAGTAGAGCTTGACCCCAAGATATATAGTGGGACTTTCCAGCCCCCTAGCCCAATAAGGAGTATTGGCTGCAATACACCCCCAAATCGCACAGGCTTTCATCCAAGATGTCCACGGGCCATATGCATGTAGCGTTATTCGCTCTGATACAAGCATGTTTGTGCCATTCGATACACGATACTCGACAGTCCCTGTAGTACACGGAATATTGCACTGGACAAAAGCTCGTATTATATGTCGGCTATTCTGATCTCGCCATCACTGGTAGAAATTCGTATTGGCGTCCATGTTTAAACTCTATGCAGACACAGTATTACGCAGAAACTCCGAGCAGCGCATGCCAGCCGTAGGACTTCCGTTGCCATGGAGATCGGCTTGAGACGAAAAGTCAGGAGAAACACCTCAAATTAGACTAGATCCTCTGTAGGTAGACTCAAGGGAATATTCAATTCATTTAGATATAAATTTTATCTCCTGATAAGGGAGGCTACAACGAGAACTATGTGAGCGGAAATATATCCTATTATAGTATGTGGTGTGCTTCACGTGCGGCGGACCACGGTTTACAACTGAGAGCTGTAAAATCCCTACACCAATAATGCGCGAGGTTAGATGACTTCGACGGAATCGGCCGAGCGGTCGCGAATGGGTATACTGAGACCGGTCGACTCATTCGCGACTATTCTGTCGAAGTCATAATACCTCGCGTATTAATGGTGTAAGGATTTTAGAGCTCTCAGCTGTAAACCGTGATCCTCCGCACCTGAGGCACATCACATTTTTGGATGTATTTCCGCTCACATAGTCCCTGTTGTAATTCTTCATTATCAGGAGATAAAATATATATCCAAATGAAATGGATATTCCCTTGATTCTACCCGCGGAGGATCTCTTCTAATTTGAGATGTTTCTCCTGGTTTTTCTTTTCGAGCTGATCTCCATTGTAACGAAAATTATACAGCTGACATGCGCTGTTCGGAGTTTCGGCTGATACTATGCTTTCAACATGGATACCAATATGGATTCCTAGCGGTGCGTTACGAGGTACTAATGTTCTACATTACCCGAGATCGTGTCGAGTACGGTCGACTATGCGCATAATGCGGCAGAAATTGACCAATCAAGGCTGCGCATATCACGATTCCCATGGTAACGTGCGCGGATGTTGTTTTCGTCTGTCGGCTTCGCTGATGAGTTGGGGCGAGCTCGGTAACGATCTCGTCGCTTTTGACTTTAGCTTTTCTTGACCTAACTCCCTACTCTGTTGTTTGAATGACATGCACTGCCATTATATGCATGGTAAACATCACGGAAATCCGGAAAAACCCATTCTGTACAATACATGTATCACCACGTCAAGGTTGCACATAATGCCAGCATTTCCCACTTTACGCATGGAGTGTAGGTGTAGCGGTTTTTGATGAATACGAGCTTACCAGGCCATTGTATGTCAATTTCAGCCAATCAATGAGAACTTGTTTTATGTCACATGACTATATTTCGTTGTTTGATGCAAGGTCCTGATTACCTGTACATAGACAATTCTTCTATTCTATTTATATCTCCATCCGTCCATTTATTATTATTTACTTATTTATTTATTTATATATTTATTTACTTATTTATTTGTTTATTTGATAATACAGCGCTTGTAAACATCTTTAACAAACTAAGAAATGTAACGTGTAATTAAAATAAAACATTGAGTTGATGGGCTGCGAAATCCGTACGGGAAGCGGCCCTTAAACTGCAATTTCAATCAATGTCCTGATTGAACATCGATGATTCCGTTTCGCTTCTCGCTGCTTCACATGTATACAGACATGTCAATACTTGACACCTATTTTTCTGATTTTAAGAATTCATCTAGGGAAACTTTGTGCATTTTTGGCCATATGAGGCTCTTTTTCGAAATAGGTAGACACGGAAAGACACTTTCGTGGGCGTGGCATAAGGAGTCAGTTTTCGAGGAGGATACGTCAATTTTATATTGAATTGCTATACTTATATACTCTCGAATACTCACGAATACAAAACAAATTTTGGATAAGAATGCTAAGATGTATCAGGCATTTCAGACAATGGGTTTACTGGCAGTGAACGAGATTTACTTGGTTCATCCCTTGTGGAAGGTACTGTTCATCTGTACTAGGTGTCCAATGTTCGTGTTTCCATGGGGTCGTTATGGGGGGGGGGAGGCGTTATCAATCGAGGTCCACTCCGTAAATAATTAACTCTGGCCTAACCGCAAATGCCGGGGTTTTTGTGGCTACACTCTCTATAGCGACTGTAGCTACATTTAATTGAAAACATTTCATTGTCTTAATGAGCGGCTGAAAAAGTCGACAAAATAATTTGAAAGGCCACAATTATAGCCACATCAAACTTTTTTTTTTACAAATATCGAAAATCATCGTATGAACAGAAAAGTGAAATACTCGCGGCCGTTCAGTTCAAAACAGGAACTTACCTTGGCATGTGCACTGCACTCGATAAAAACATGATTTGTTCTTGTAGCCACATTTTGTAGCCACAAAAACCCCGGCATTTTCGGTTAGGCCATTACTCTTATCCATTTATTTTGCTTGCGGAAGGAACGGTGTAAATTTGAAACATTTCACCGGATAATCATTAAATTTATCCGAAAATCTGGGTATGATTATGTTTCAGGACCAAAACTAACTACACCCCAGTCGAGAGAAATAGAAGCAACTCCTAGCAACCCGCCTAGTCGAAGTGAAGCTGAAGTTATTGTTATAGCTGTTGTTGGCGGTCTCATATTTGCCGCATTAATTGCAATCATCCTGGTCTTAATATGGAGAAAACGAAGAGATGAGAAAAGGTGAGAGAACCAGTTTACGCATGCGTATCAGCAGGTTTATCCAATGTCTTTCTTGTGTTGCTAGTAGAAATGTTAAATGCGATTGATCGAAATGTTTTATTCCAGTTTCCTCAAAACAATCAGATCAAAATCGATTCTTTTACAAACAAAGCACTAGTTACTCGACTCTAAAAGTTGACGAAAGATTTGACCGAGGTTCTCTAATACAAGACAGTGGCGAATGAGCTAATCAACATCTGATGAGTCTGCCCAATGATGTATTCTGCTTAAGCGAGGATTCGTTACCATGTTAAAAAATTACTGCCAGATTAAGGGGAGATAACCCAGTCATATTGAACCAATAGACTTGTTTTCAAGCAATATTGTCAGCTTACAGCCGATCGCGCAAAAAGTCAGGATTAATCCTCTTTGTTCAACTTCAAACCAGTTTTGAAAAAAAAATGGCATCATTGCATCAGTGCGAAATAATAGTGAATATTCCTCCTAGCCAACCGAGCGTGACACAAAGCAGTCCCTCTTTTTGGGGTATGATTACTGAGAAACGAAATTAAATTCCTTCAAAACTAGGTGCCCATTCGAAGAAGATTCTCGGTCTATAGGCTGTGTTGCTTTACACTGTACAGTTTTGCCGTCAATTTCGCAGTAATTTACTGTAGTTTTAATGCCGAAAAGTTATCAGAAATTTACTGTAAAATGTAGAGTGTAAAGCAATATTGTGAACGTAGCAGCACTAAAAACTAGTCGAAAATTTACAACAAACGTTCACTGTGTAGAATTGTAGAACAACAATATTATGAACTTTTTTTGACAATTACATCTTATACGTTTCATATATACGTTTTTATTGTTGACTTCCTGTTTTCGAATTATTAGTACACTATGATAAATCTAATATGGCGACCCCGCATCGTTCTCATATCAAAGTTAATGTCCACAACGTTTATTCTTATTTGATTAGGAGACAAATATCACCACGCAGTGATTTATGAATCATTATTATTATTTTCTCAAGTATTATATCTGCGGCGCTGTGAATGTGTCATTTGGCTATGTACTTCTTCTAGCAGGGAAAGTGCCCAACCGCCACGGACAGTCGAAAATAAACCACCACAGTTGAGCATAGATAATCCGGAGTATTCGAGAAGAAATTCTGTGATTTATGCGGAAATAGACGACACCATGGTAGGTATAGGGACACAACCCCCCCCCCCCCGCCCGCCCCGCCCCCCTACAACTTCTAGGATCATATCACTACCCGATGGCACGAACACACTCACGCACGGTTCTTTTATTAGTATTACTCAGACTGAAAGAAGGTAGAAAATTTCAGTAATCAAGTACGTTTCTGGTCCACGGCCGCATCTTTTAATTTCGAAGAAGTTTACCGTGCTTTCTGCGACCTTTGAGTCGATATGTCATTTGTGAGAGTCATGAAAGCAGATCAAGTTTGAGGATTGAAATACGACCAAAAATTAACTCCCAACTTCAATCAGGCTTGTATTTTTAAGAAACTGAACGCAAAATCAGCTATCAAAAACCGTACCAACTGTTTTGATATAGGGGTCCATTTTGGTCAGCGTAGTTTCAAAGACCATTATATACACCACGGACCTTGTCGCTTACAGCAAAACTGAAATGTTTCTATGGGTGAATGAGTCAAGAATTAGTGATGATCGAGGCTTCAGCCTAAAAACGAAAATCATGTTTACGTTCAACTACCTGATCGTGAAACGTCTAAAATGTAGAGCTATACAAAACTCTCTGCTGCGCATGTTCACTCTATCTAGCAAGTGTTAACCCACTGGTCTGATTTTGGCGTGACCGAATAACGACCATGATTGTGTATCTGGGCTCACTACGAGATGATCAATTTGATGGATAATTATTGTTTCACAACTTCTCGGATTCTAAGCTGACAGAGGTATTGGAAATATTTTAAAAGTAGTCAAAATATTGGATGAAAATTGATGCCTCGGGGGCATAACGTATTCTGTACCGGTCACTTCCGGCGGTGTGTATCCTACGTAAATATGTGATTTTTGTGATTGCCAGTAGATTTTGTTGTGGGGTCCGAAATGATCTAATTATTGGAGACCTTGAGGTTATACTCGGTGAACCGCACAATATATAATTCAATTCTTAATTTCAGAGAGGTCCGCTTATGACAAGCACTGTCAGTCGAGACCAGGGGAAAACTATGTGTGCACGACTTGAACACCATCTACCGCCGCCGGATTCATTACCCGAGCCAATGAGACCACAGTTATCGTCTATCAGCTCCTCTACATCCGGGATAGTTTCGCCCGGGCATTTTTACTCGGAGCCCGGATTAGATAGCGAAAGAGCTGTTGACTCAAGCTATTATGAGAAGTTATCGACAAATAACAGTGACATAAACATCCGACCCGTCTCTAACCAAGGATATGAGTATTTGGATGGTGGCGCTAGTCACGTTTATTCAACGCTTAGCACAAAAGCAAAGGACACTAGGTACGAGCTGCTAAACGAAATGTCGTCTGCTTCAGCGAATCCCTCAGAAGGTAAAGGTCAGTCGGGCTCGAGCTCTCCGGCCGTCGGTTCAACACGTGCCGTAGGTGTTATCCCATGTATCCCCTCTGAATATTTTACACTAGAAAAGTCGGATGCACCCGGAAAAATTGAGACACAAACCCTTCAGAAATATTAATTCAGGATGGATTTCCGATCCATGGATATATCCATCCACAGAAGCTGTGATAGAAACTTCTTTAGCTTAGAGCAGGTTGACTTCGGACACTTCGCCAAGGGATTTGCGTGTACACTTTTTTCTTCTTTTGGCAATCGCTTAACTTCAATAAGAGTATGAAAGGTACATTGAATTCCAATTGTTGCATAAGAAGCTGAATTGCCGAATAAAATTGGAGATGTATTAGGACTATTCATGACTTACCACGCTCAATTCTGATATATCTAAATGTATATTGTCTCATCTGTGAAACAGTTTCGTAACTCTAGAACTGGATTATACACGTGATTGTGAATATTGTCTACATCTTATAGTTAGAATGCTTATTTCACTATAAACAGACCGTATGCTTGGCACACGTTGTAATTATTATGTTCAGTACTTTCTGTCAATTCGACTGTCAGACTTGTGTCAGACAAATATATCAATAAATTTTATCCCTGTTGACATGTGGACTGTATATCCATACAATAACATACTTTCTGAAATTTATACTGCAAGTTTCTCGCAATTTATTTCCATAATGTACGATCAACAACTGCGGACACAAATGACTGAAAATTCTGCCAAAGCAGCTGATAGCGTGAACTGCCTGTCACATGGGCTGTGGGCTTGTTCGGATCATTTCGCTTTCAGAAAACATTGAAAGAACGTTCGAAGTGTAGGGTCTAAGTTGTAAAAAGAGTAAACCGATCAATAAAATATTTGAGTGACATTTAGAAGCTGAACTAAAAGAACATTAATATTCATGGGTAACAGTTTCTCAAAGAAACTTTTCAGAAACTCTACATGTATGATTGGCTGGATTTTTTTCCCTCAAAATTCACCGCATAGACCAATGAACAGGAGGAGCTAATGTCTCTGTAATCCGTCTTAAACACCAACGGACGATTGAATTTTCGAAACGGACGGGTCACATGATCTGTGCGCTGCAAATCTTTTCGGGTCACTCGTTGATGTTTGAAGACGGATTATAGAACAAACTGTTTGCCCAAATCCATAAAACGAGGAGACAGAAATTGGGATAGGATTGTTTTATTGCCACATAGAACCGAACGGCCCACATCGTAGTGGTCCCTGACTGTACATGTAATTGGATACAGATGAAGTATTGAGTGGTTTTCATCATTGCTATCGTTTTTATATCAGAATAATTGTATGCAGTATGTCAATTTTGCTAGGTGAACACATTTCCCCACACATAAGTATAGGGAGAGATGTTTTGAGAGCGCCCGTGGAGCTCCCGGGATTGACCTGGGATGTCGTTGTGCACACCCCAGATCATATGCGAACGCGAAGCGTTCGCATTCTTAGATAGAGCGTGTGTCCATATGAGATCTGTACCCTTACTACCTTAGCGATTGAAAAGTTTGTTACCGAATTGACTAACTTCCGGTTTCGTGGTGGGTTCCATCTTGAATTCTGTGATTTGATGCATGACGGGCGGCACGATTTTCTCTGTAAATCTGGAAATCATACGCACACGTAATTTCTTTATGAATCAATCAGTCCAGTAAACAAAAATAAATAATAACTCCAAATAAAACCTCCAAGTATTCATTGTGAAATCCCTATCAGCGATAAAGTTTAGACTCGTATCTTCCCCTTGCTCACACGGAAATCAGATCTCTAGCGGATCTCCGTGCGAGTCAATGGCAAGGTACGAATCTGCGATAAAGTTCATACCTCGCCTGCATTTGTACGGTCAATTAGCTATAGAACCTTTGCTGTGTAGGTGGGCGTGGCTGTTCTTCCCTACACAGTTACACAGCCATTCGAGACTACAGCCATTCCTGGGCTAACGGTCAATGTACGAGTCAAGAAAGTCGTGTCGTCTACAAAGAATATTCATAACACCAACGTCATACCATACGCTTCGGACTGTCAACACACCAGCGGTCATCAAGTACAACTTTTCCAATATTTCGGCTAATAAAAATTTTACAGTATGCAGATGACACCACATTGTTC
Organism: Hanleya hanleyi; assembly: GCA_036873755.1. Lineage (NCBI taxonomy): Eukaryota > Metazoa > Mollusca > Polyplacophora > Lepidopleurida > Hanleyidae > Hanleya > Hanleya hanleyi. The sequence goes on along the minus strand of JAVTVY010018791.1, from coordinate 37,421 downwards.
TTGAAAGATGAAAAAGATATGCTTCTAGTACTATAAACATTATTGAACAATCCTCTGTTTTCTCTGGCCTACAGATTAACAAAAACAAGACAGAAACCATGTGGTTGAGTGCTGAAAAACACAATGAAACAAAACCTGGGGGTGTTAAATGGAATCAAAAATTGAAGATACTGGGTATTTACTTTGTAATTATAAGTCTGCTATCGATTTGGAAGAAAACTGGAATATGCGGCTAGAAAATATTACAAGAATAATGAAAAACTGGGGAAAACGTGATCTATCTATTTTGGGCAAACTACAGATTATAAAAACCTTTATAATTTCAGTTTACTTTTACCATGCAATCAATTGGAATTCCGGACAAAATTTTAGCACAAATAAACCAACTTTTATACAGATTTTTATGAAAAAAACCCCCTAAATAATAAGAAAGCATTTGAAAAAGTAAAACGGACTGCTCTTATAGGAGATTACAACCAAGGTGGACTGAAAATGTTAGATATGAATGACATAAAAAAACAAGCTTTTATTTGAGCTGGGTCCCCAAACTTTTTTCAGATAATGTAGAAATTTGGCAAAATGTCCCCTTTTTTTATTTCAACAAAATAGGACACAGACTTAGTGCCTTTCAAAGTTCAGTATCTAGCAAACAATTCATACAACTTGATTCTATCAAATCACTATTTTGGAGGAAGGCCGTTACTGTATGGTTAGATACCGGTAGTCATCAAATCTCTTTAAACTCACCTGATATCCCAATGCAAGCTTTGTTTAAGAACAGTCTCGTTAAGTATAAGGGTAAACCACTCTTTTTCAGAGATTGGATGAAGGCTGGAATAGTGCGAGTCAAAAATATTTTCCACAATGATCGCCTTTGTACATTTAAGCAGCTCGTTAATTTAGTTGGCCCTTCACCAGGTCACATATTTGAATACAATGTTATGAAAAATGCCATCCCAAAACTCTGGATAGATAACTTTAACATAATTTGACTAGTCAAAACTATATTTCATTTTGTGGGAAGTCTATATATGGGTGGAAGGCGAGAAATTTTAGAAATTTCATCACTTCTGAAAGAGTATCTAAACCATGTGCAGTAGGTTTCTGGCAAAGGAAGACCGGCATTGAAATAAATGATTATATTTTTAGATTGCCTTTCATTTGTACTGCTGAAACCAGACTTCAAGTTTTACAATGGAAGATGCTGCATAATATATATCGAACGGCCATACTTCTCCACATAATATATATCGAACGGCCATACTTCTCCACAAAATAGGAAAGAAAGACTCAAACAAATGTACACAGTGTAATGAGGTTGAATTTATTGAACATTTCTTTTTTCATTGCAGACCTATTAAAGCTTTTTGGAAAATTGTTGAAGACAAAATTTTCTCTATTGCTAATATGCAGATTAGACTACAACTTAATCACATCCTGTTTGGTGTAACAGAGTCTACTATGATACAATGTTCACTCTCTTCAAAGAAGAAAGAGTTAATTAACCACATTATTTTAATTGCTAAAATGTGTATCAGTAAGTATAAATATGGTGCACATGTAAACTTAAGTTTTCTCTTTGATTATGAATTAGAGCTGAGAAAGAAATATCTGCAAATACCTGAGAAATGATCCATCTTGTCCAATGTTTTCGATATGTAATATGGATTGAATTATCGTAACAGGCAGCAAGATTCCATTATTTCATCTCATAGTATATATTGATTTATCACAAATATTAGTAAGAATAGGCCTCAGGTCCTCAGACAGCTTGTCGTAAGAGGCGACTAACTGGGGCACCCGTGTGGTTGGCTCCCGGGTGTGAAAAGGAATAGGACCCAACGTCGCGATATGACTGTAATATATTTGAAAGCGACGTTAAATCAATATTCACTCACTCACTGTTTTGGGAGCTGATACACGCGCCTCGTGTTTATTGGAGCGCGACATTGCTCACCTTCCTGAGTTAGCTCCCTTGAATTCGTTACGTTCCTCCACTGCTTCGAAGCCATTCGGCAAGATCTAGGGCAAAATTTCCATGATGCATGATAACTAAAACACGCAAAAAAAATACATACATCAGAAGGTTTCTTCAAAACCAGTAAAATCTTCATCTGTCTTTGCATTAGTGCCGAACAGTTGCGGTTATATTCAGTTTCGTTCCACTAAGTATAAGTAATTTTCTTGTTCTTTTCGGTCTTATTTTGCTCATTATCATATAATTCAAGTGTTTGTATAGACACTACTATCGTCTTTCACTGTCATTTCTAAATGCTTGTTGCGACCACTGTATTTACTTTTCCTGAAAGGCAAGGAACCCACCTGAAGTTCAGTTGAATTTATAATTGAATCAGATTTGTTTTAAGGAATACTCGCATCAATTTAATATGAATATTTACATCATTTCGTATCAATATTGAATAAACCTGTGTATTCCTATGCTTAACTTATGAATGTTCAGATATCTCAATCGAAGATACACCCGATGCCTTGTTTGTGCCTCATTATTTGTAATGAAAATAAAATAGACAACCCACGGTGACTCATAAGCGATATTGTATTCTCCTTTGGTTAAATATGTTTTCAATTATTGAAGAATTTACCAGAGAAGTACTTTAATTCTGCCTTAGGAATCAATTTTCAGATTAATATTGATGAAAACTGTGATTGTTCAAGGCTAGCTACAAATAGTAACTCAGTTTGCAATGCTGTCTTCGCTAAAATGGCTGATGGATCAGGGTGTTCCAAACTTCTAGCCTTAGGAAATTCATTGCGAATTAGAAGCTCATTTTCTGTGAATTGAGTGCCTGTGGTTATCTTTTCGCATTTAAAGACGGCCTCCTGGTATATTGTTCCTCAGTAAGGTGAATTTCCTTCTTATGACCCCAACAGACAATATTTTGACATTATTTTATAAAAGCCACGCTTTCATTGTAGCTGTTCATGTGGACATCTTGCATACCAAACGTCCACGAACACCGGATTGAGCGGTATTAGATACAGTTCAAGAGCAATGATGTAATAGCCCCATCAAGTCATCTATGTGACCGCAAGATAGAAGAAACGGCTCGAAGCCGACCAAGAGCTTCATTCTACGCCTTGCCAACTAAGAAGACTAGCCATCCACCAGCAGAATCTCGCCATATACGGATGACAAATAAGCGCAACGATCAACAATTAAACACAACATGACATTCTTGTGCAACTTTCCAGTTGACTAATCTGTGCTGTTTTGGATTTACCTTTGTTTATCTGTGTAGTTTATATGTGTAGCTCTTGTCGTCTGCTTTGGCGATTGACTTTGACCGTTTAGCGTGTGCTGTGCGTGTCGTAGCCGTGGGGCCAGTTAGGTCGACCGGTTGCTTTCATGCGTATGGCAAAGTACAGTTATTGTCATCGGAGGCGTCTCGAGATCGAACTTTCTAGCCGTGAAAGACGCGAAACGACGTCATTACCCACGTGACGACGAGCCAAGATCAGGCATCGGGAAATGCTTTAAAATTTGCAATACCACAAATCGGAAAAAGGGTATCACAGTGGCTTTCAAAATATTTAAAATTCAAACAAATTTGAAGCTGTTATTGTCTGGAGTTAAATCGACTTTTGGTAAACAGAAGACATCATCTGTAAAAGTATGTGTATAAAATGATATAGCATTGCCAAGATAAACAGGCTATTTGCCTAACCTCAGCGTAACATCCCATGGGCATTGACGTCGTTTCGCGCCTTTAGTGACCGAAAAGTTCGATCTCGGGATAGTCCTATTGTTTCGAGTAGGACAACATTAATGTGGTGTTGATGTATGACAGTGAAGTACTAGTATTAGGTTCTCTGCCGAAAGAAAGTTCCATTGCAGGTAAGTTAATCCCGCTCTGTTGCCGACTATTGACCGTTCGCCTCTTTGTTTCAAATGTTTAAAAGTGGGTCATTCGAGAAAATCCTGTGCTACAGATACTTTTCCAGCTATTCCTGTTGTGTCGCGTGTGGTGGAAAAATATTCGGTGGTCCCAGATGTCGTGTCCCATGCGTTATTGGAAGCAAGTATTTTGAACACTCCAAGAACAACTACATGTAAAGCGAGTATCTCTGCGTCTGTTACGAATATTTCGGTGGTGCATGATGGTTACGAATATTTCGGTCATGCATGATGTGGTCCGTAGTCCGAATAAGGAGGTGATGTCGTTTGTGTTAACTCCTTCCAAGGCACTCTCGATGCGACGGAGACTAGGGATTTGAGGTCCATTGTGCAGACTGTAGAGTAGTTATCAGTTTGGACACCGAGATCCTCCGGATATTCTTTGTTTTTTTTGGTTCGAAAAAAAAGATGATCTCTCCTACCGAGAATTTATCAATAAGGATCTTTAGATGTTGATACCATATCTTTGTGACTTTACTGAGAGATCTAAAAAACACAACAGACTTTTGTGTTTTACGATATTGTATAAAGTATATGGGCATGTCTGCTTTCAGAGGACAACATCAGAAGGGCTTATAGGAGATTTGACCGTGGATTGTTTGACACCAATTGATTTGCGAGATGACTTGGAGTAGTTTTGTAGTTTTACATGTTTTGTGTTCCATTGTTAGATTCTTGATAGCTTGTTGAAGTCCTTAGATATAGTTTAACATTGCTCGTTGATACACAGCATAAATATTGCTGAACGCTATGTTGTCTCTCCTTGGCGCTACTACATGACTCAGTTTCTAACACGAGTGTTATTTCGAGTTGAAATATGTGTATTAGACACGCACAACATTGGAGAGGTTTTCAGGGTTTGTGTTGGACATCCTGTACGATGATGGTGTAGTGATTGTTGTGTATGGGCAAGGAGGTGCGATTGATGCAATCTGATTTCATGGCTAGTACAAGGTAACCCGCAAAAAATGAAACTACTGCGCGTTTGGGGAATTAATCGTGGCGAAACCCCATTTGGTAGCTATAACACTTGAGAACAAATATGCGGCAAATGACAACGATCGAAGCAATTCGAATGGCATGATGTTTTTTTTTATCAAATTCAGTTTTTTTAGAACCAATACCCATTATTCTAAACCCTTAGCTTTTAGCCTTGACTTTGTCCATGCTCAAAAGTCCCAACTAAAACTTACTTCAAAGCTATTGTTTCAAACCAGGTGACCCCTTCTAATCTGTTGTACATGGTTTGAAGTCAAATTAACGGGAAGTCGTTTTATTTATGGTCAGTAGTATATATTGAGCAGCTGCCCGCGTAACCTGATACCCCCTATACAATTACCACAGGGGGCTGTTAGAGGTATCAAATTACGCTCGTAATGTGATACGGGGTAATTATTGGACTAATAATATGAGGAAATATGAAACTCGTATTCGAATTATGAGAGCGTATACGACAGGGGGTGTATAAATTGTTCTGCAAACATGAATATTAATAGTATTGACGTCACACAGAGTCCGGACCTGCACGTATCGAGTACCGAATAAGGTCACACATCTGCTCGTTTGCGGGTTTTGACATGTTTGGTTCTGTACTAAGACAAATACATGCATATTAAAACGGACTGACGTCACGCAGACGTGTCCAGGCATGAAAACGTTACATCAAATACGGAAATACACAAGCTGGGTTTCCCCTGTCGTCTTTATATATATGTAATTTCAGGTTTATCCACTAGAAACAGTATACATCATGGATGCCATGTACAAGGTAGATTTGAGTGTATATAGAAAGCATATGTCCGTGCGTATAGGGAATCTAGAAAGAGTATTTGAATTATTGAAGCAAAAGAGAACATTAACAAAGTCCCGTTTAAACTACGTTAATGATATCTTTACCGCGGAAGACAGGGGTGATGCTTTGTTGGAGGAAATATCGAAAAGAGGTCCACGGGTCATCAGGGCATTCATTGCTGTATTGGAAGAGACGGGGAATAACCACATTGTCCAGTTGATCACCCAATGAAGGACAGCGTACACACTTGCTGGATAGATTATCCATGATATATGCTGTGCATCTCATCCCTATTATGGAGCAAATGAAAGAGAAGTACAACACAGCATTAGATATCGGGCACCGAGTTTCTCTCTTCTTTGGCAAGGCCGTAGAATGTCTCGATGAAGAGAAAGCTGTAGATGAGTGGTTGAGAGTCATAGGGAAAGACGGAGAAGTGGTGGACTTATCGTGGTTATCGGAATTCAGAATGACGAGAAAATCCCCTAAAGACGAAGGAGTGGAAGTCTAACCTTCGTGTACTCCTAACACGAATGTGGAAGCTTAAGAGATGTTTCACAGTGCCGTATATTACCTTAGAGAAGGACTGTACTTCTTTGTAACGCGTACTCTCAAAGACATGTACGGCTTATGAGGACGAACACATGACTGACATGTTCGAACTCGAAACTGGTTTTTCCCCGACATTGGCACATATGTTTATTTCTAGCTCTGACGGAACAGATATGTTCTAACGCGTGGAATACAGTTTAACGCCACTCCAGTGTTCAGCTATTTAAGAGAAACCTTCTCTTTCATTCTCAGCCCAGTATCTGACATTCCTAGCTTCACCTTGTCGACGACATCAAAAATCATGTATGATTTAGCGAGTGGTGTCTTTGTGAAATGCTCGATAGAACGCAACCATGAAAATTACGTGGATTTTGTAGAGAATGTGATGGTGGCGGAATGTGATCCAAATCAGACACCGAAGTTCCTCCGTCTAACAGTCGAAGGATGGCGAAAATTCAAAGAGTGCATAAACACTATGGAAGAAAGTATATCGAATAATACGGCTACTTCATTACCCATACGGCTATCAGAAGATGTGTACTTGAGCTACAGTTTCTATCTTCGTCGTTGGAAAGTCTGTGAAAGGTCTCAAGATAAACTCTATCCAACGAAAATTGGATTTTGTCTCGACCCTGACATGTGGACAAATTTGAAGACTTACATCCCCGCCATTGACAAAACACTCGCAAAAGGGGAACCACCACGAACCCCGTTTGACTTCAGCGCCAACAGCAATGTGTTATTTCTGCACGAGACTTTTCTGGACTGCTACTGTGAAGTCGTAAGGGACACAATAGGGTCTCTCATTCAGCAATTCTGTATAGGGTGTTCTGTAGACCATCCTAGTCAACGAAGACACAGTTGTCTTATGCTTCCGTACAGCGATCACGTCTTTGACTTCCTCGAATTGGCCCTTGAACGGGCGGATGGGAACGCAATGCTGGTCCATTTCAAATCCCATGTTGACAAGGCGGGACCACAATTCAGTACCCCTATATACATGCTGAAATACAAGTCTAAGGAATGGCGAGATGGACTTCTTCGAAACCAGGAGTGGAAACAAGGGCTTGCAAACAAGTTGAACTTTACAGCTGCCGAATGACAATAAGGAAACTGCTTTTCTCACATGACACGTTTACATGTACTTTTTAAACAATGTAATTACAAGCGTCTAGTCCGTCATTCATAATCCAGCCGTCGTCCATTAGAGAATATCCGCGTCCATAATCCAAAGTCGTTTCTTTTTCAATGTATATGCTTTCAATGTATATTTATTAAACCGTTTAATCACTCACGAAAGACTTTTATCTCTTTTTTTACTCTCCGCATGTTACTTAATAGTGTCATTAGAGCGTTTGCAGTGGGTAGAGGAAGACATGCATTCGAGAGTTAAATCCTTGCTGAAGAAACTTTATTATGGTCCTTCTGGAGGGGCTGCCTTTAGCGGTGTAAATACCTTATACAAAGCTGCGCGCTCGAAACAGCGGGGTATCACTTACAAGCAAATTCGTGAATGGTTACAAGAGCAAGATACTTACAAGCGTCTGGTCCGTCATTCATAATTCAGCCGTCGTCCATTAGAGAATATCCGCGTCCATAATCCAAAGACCTACTCCATATTCCATATAACACTATTAGCACCAAATTCAAAAAGACAATCATAGTATACATAAACATAAGCTTGTTTCCTGCAAGAGAGAAGCGGTCAACAGTTTTCAATGATGCAGGCAAGACATCATGATGTTCCAAAAATATCAAATCCGTATCGCTGATCAGTATTCTTAATCCATAAAGAATGATGTATCTCAGTCACGCTTTGACGTCACCACAGGGGCCATCCTAGGTATTCTTACATTTACTGTTAACACGGGTAAGTGTCAGCCTCATAGAACAATATTTATGGGAGGACAGAATACGACCCCCGCCATCCTTCCAGGTTTTTTTGTGCATCATGAAGAAATGAAGCTGGTGACCGTTAATTTTGCAATTTGTATTTGAAACATTTTGAAAAAACATCTGTGTTCCTCTCTATAATTTTCTTTCCAATCTTCTAGTTATCTTTCACCAGTTCCCTATCATGTCTATGTTAATCAGAGACAAGGGCCCCATGTTGATGAGCATCCGTATCACATGGTGATCCATAACTTGTTTTGTTTCATTTTCTAACCGATTTATTTTCGTTATCGCTTGGGGTAGAGGGCTAAAACTTTACCTAATATATATTTGAGCAAATGTAAAGCAATCCAAGATGGCCGTCATGATGAGATCACATTGACGCCATCCTGTCGAAGTCCATTTTTCCTCTATGCTTTGTATCGAATTTTTTACTTTTCGGTATTTTCTCTCAAAAACTATTTAATATGATAAAGAATAATCATGTTCAAAACAAAGTTCTCACATGTCCGCATTCAGCGAATCATCTTCTTTTTCCAAGTCGAAAATTCCGGAGTCTTGCTTTTCGATCAGAGGTGTGAATCTGTTTAGAATTTCAGTTTCAGTCAGCTCCATTTGTTCTTTCAACGGCTCACTTGTGATGGGTTCCTGTTACTTCAATGCATCTAGGTATGACACTAAGATTCGCATGCTCTGTGCCTTGTCGGTGGGAAATCTCCATGTCACGAGGTTCTATATTCATTCCAAGCTTATTGTTCGAATCCTCTTGACGAGATCACATGATGAGATCACATTGACGCCATCTCGTCGAAGCCCATTTTTCCTCTATGCTGTGTATCGAATTTTTTACTTTTCGGTATTTTCTCTCAAAAACTGTTTAATATGATAAAGAAAAATCAGTTTTTAAATATATTCTTTTCAATCCCTGCGAGGCAAGAAAATTGGCACGATAGCCGAAAACCCGACTTTCTGAGGACACTTCGTGGCCGCCATTTCTGAATTTTCTCATGATCCTTTGCACCTAGGGTTATGCAAATAATCTCTACATGACACCAATAAGATTCGAGGAAAAGTCAGAAAGTTTAAGCTTTCTTGTTCTGTTCTTTTCGGAGCTGCTGTGATAATGGTCCCCTGGTAGGGGGAATACTGGTCCCCTAGGCCAAATAGGTTTGTGTAAAGATGATTCACTCATTATGTTAACTTTTGGAGGAAATGTGTACTTTGTGAAGCTCTTTTATAGAGCAGATTTTATATGCGCATTCCAAAAATTATATAAAAATAAATCAACATAAATTAATTCCAAGTACTAGAAGGTCTGCTTAGAAAGCGTCAGATTTGACATTCAATATTCATCCATGAAAGAATTATCTCGTCAATAATCAGAAGACCTTTGTCGTATGCCAGTTACAATCAATTCCAAATGTATATGAAATAAAAATAATAAAAAACACAGTATAGGTTAATACAAGAGAGAAGTGGCCAACAGTTGCTTGACACAACATATTTTAACAGGAGCATCAAAGTTTAAAATTGCCAAACCAGGATTCCATCACCGTGGAATTCTCTCTCTGTGTGTGTATCTCTTTCTCTAACCACCGCTAGGTACCACATGAGAGAAGTGGTGTAATTACAACACATATAAGGGAAGTGGGAAGAGGTGCCGACATACTGACTGCGTCATATGACTTCACCCAATAGTCTTCTGGTAAACCTATTCTAAATCACATACCAAGAATCTAACGATTCGTGATATGTGTTGTATCTCAGGTACGCTTTTATTGTACCTGTTCATGTGGCAACATGGATGATATGACCACACGGCCCCTAGCACCGGCATAAGCGGTATTAGATACAAATCTAGAGAGCTATGATGGAAATGCTCTGATAACTCGTATACTGGTAATTGGTGAGCTGTTTCGCTGTGACAACTCGTACATTGGAGATTGGTGAGCTGTATCGTCGTCAGATGTAAATGACGGCAATTAACACAAAAGACTAGTCTGTAAGGCCCGAGGTTGACCCAGCATCAACTTCCCACAAATGCCAACGTATATCAAAGACCAAAAGGTCTGTACAGGGGGCGGGCCTCGGGGACGAAACGTCCACCAGCACAGGGGATTGGTTGTTGTAGGAACATAGGTGATGGTTTGGGGTTGGGGTTAAGCTATTACATTCAATGGGCACTGTTTCAAACTGCCAATAAATTAAGCTAGGCCCCTGTGATTGTAGTTTTGTGAATGGTGAATTTGATGGAGAATGAAGCGCTTGGTTGGCGTCGGGCCTCAAAGATATGTGTGCGGCACAAGAACTTGCATCCTAGTAATATTCCCTCGTTTGGGCCGATTCTTCTATTTAACGGTCGCATAGTTTATCATTTTCCATCAGATGTCTTGATAGGGCACTTAATTCATCGCTCTTAAATATTTGTATCCAATACCGCTCAAGCCTGTGCTAGGGGCCGTGTGGTCATGCCATTCAACATGTACACATGAACAGCTACAATAAAAGCGTGGCTGAGATTTTAATCATGACAAGGATCAGTTTTTACTCTTGTGATGTTTCTGAAAATATGCAGTTAGTATATTTGCCTGTGGGGCCATAAGACTTCTTGTCAGTAAGTCGGCATCTTCCCATCACCCTCTTAATGTTGCGTTTAGCTCACTGGGTATTCGTTCCACCTCCAATCATAACGCTGATGACACCTAAATAGCCATCTCAACCTGTCCATCAATACTTAGTCTAGGCCTCAATTGACAACCAGCTCATCCTCACAACCATGCCGTACCCTCTTCTCAGAGCCACATCGATCTAAACACACGAATTGAACACCAGGTATTACAAATGCAATAAATTCACCAGCCGCCTCCCCCGATGAACACCGAATTCCTCATTTTCCCCTCATTCTACCTCCCCATGAATGCTCCAAGACTGGCTGTTTATATACTACCACCTGCTCTTGTGTCAGATTACTTTGCCTTCTGGAAATTCAGTTCATTAGCCCCAATCAAACACGACTCATCGTTTCTATTCCCTTCAATACCAGATCATGGCTGCAAACTGGCTAATAGTAACTATATGAACTTGGCAGGGATGCCTGCATAAAACGATGAGCAGCATGTATACTAGAAACAGACTGAGTTTGCAACTGATTGTTAAAGATTTTACGATAAAGTACAGATTTGTATACCACAAAATCCTATAAATTTTAAAGTAGTATGCGTAACTGTTTCACCAGCCGTAATGTACAATCACCAACAATAATGGTGGTTGTTTCAGATTGGTTGTTTGAGGAAATTCGAAACGAACCGTTGTTTGTTTACAGCTCGGCTTCCGACCACCAAATAAAAACTAAATCCAGACCGATGAGGTCACCAAATAACAAGCGCTGGATGAGCGCAAAGACCTCCGTCGAGGCAACAGGGTCCGTTGGGGAATACATCGCTGAATAACATAGGGCCGGATGCCTAGCTCAAATTTGCATTTGTTGGACGTTAACTCCATCAATGGTGATTAACCTGGGATTGAGGGTTCCCCACTAGCATGTCCAGCCAGGGATGTGGAAGTCGCATTCCCCGCACATAAGTTTTGTCTGATTTCACCTGCTTGAAATATTGGGGTATGGAATAGAGTATATTGATGGAAAATCTTGAACACTGCTCGAGACATTAGACCCCTTCCCATGCAACCCCACCTCCCCCTGAAAGGATGCCCCCACCCAAATCAACACGTTAGCGGCAGAAATGAGACCCTGTGTGCCTAGTTGTACCAATTTGCTTGTGATTTTGTGCTATAGGCCCGACACATCAACACTTCATATTTTGTATGTGTACAGTATAGCATCATCATTGAGAGAATCCTCTACAAAACACACCTGATTTTACCGACACTTCGTTCTGATCTGCCTCAGCATCATGTGGTGAGGATTCAATGCGCTCGGTATAATTTTGTATACTGGTGTTACAGGTCACCTTCACCATACTGTATCACTGGCCATGGACTTGTACATGTATCACATTCATATTGAATGGTGATGGCTGATGAGAATATTGCCCATATGGAACAAATGGCTGGATTCCAGCAAATAAAAAGTTCATATTAATCATAAACAACATACAGTTAATAATATTATCAAATAATTATGTGTATTCCTTGTCGACATAAATATATTACAGACAATATTATGACTGAATCATGGTAACAGATATACACCTGAATCACACCATTTGTAGATCACTGCCAGGTTATTGCTTAACATTTAACAGTTTCTGAAAATGACGGCATTTTAATATCTGTCCAACCTGATATAGTTTACTGGCTTACCTATTCATAAATGCGTACTGGCTAAGATCACATTATGCCTTGTATATATATTGTGAGTATGGAGCTGTTTGTAACTTTGTTCACTGCTGAAGATGCTATAACTAATAGCAAAATATACAGAATAAATTGTGATTCCTACTCGGAATTGCTTCTCTACAATTGAAGTAAAATGGTGTGTTCTTGTGCATTTTGACAGAATATTTAGACTTTGAAGATGATATGTAATGATGCCCCAAAATGAACTGAATTTTCCATGTCATCTGTCTGTCTGTCTCTCTGTTTGTCCATCTTTCTTGTCATACCACATATGCAGCTGGTGATGGATCAGAAGCCTAATGAAATTGACTGACCTTTACCTGTTTTATCGTGGTCAAATTTAGCATTAGTAATAATTTTTAAAGGAGTGAAGATAGGCTCTCCAAATTCATAATACTTGTGCAATTGGTGACTGACTAGAAACCTGTCCCAGTTGACTGAATCTATTTTCTCAGGTTATATATTGTATATTATGACATAACATGAATATAGCTAGGCATTCTAAATTGATACCACATATGCAACTGATGATGGACCTGAAGTCTATGAATATGACTGACATTGACCTATTTTCTCAAGGTCAAAAATTGTAAGTTAAGTCACATCTTAACTGCTAACTTACACCTCAAATTGTCATCATTTTGTTGTGGCTGTGGTTTTTCTTCCAGAACAATTTAGCGAATTTTGCATGTGTTTCAACAGTCTCATGCTTCAACAGTAAATTAAACCATGCTGTATCGGCTGAGCTGTTGAAATAGCCTTTATTTCCTAGCTCTGACATACTGCATCACTGTCGAAATAGGAGTACCAAGACAGAGTGATAGATCACACAGACAGTGAAGGTTCCCGATTTACATTGAATGTCCTTATTGCCTAAGTAGTATTAGCAGCATTTTACAACAACAACAATTCGCTGACTTACAGTGAAAAATTATAGTGAAAGGTATCTATTTTTTGTTGTTTGGCATTTTTATTTGATGGCATTGTTTCAGATAGAATACAACAGCCTAATTCATACAATCAGGAACAAAAAGTGGGTTAAAATCTTTATGTTCAAACTTTCGTAGGAAATATAAAAGTGGCAATTTGAAATTTTATTTTTATTCGATTTTTTTATGTCGGTGGGCCCATGAAACGCAAAATAAAGTTGGTATTGCCTCACACTGAGTTTCAACCATTGGTGAAGAAATCCCTTCTACCCAGGATGATTCCTGATTGCTCATCCTCCAGTGGTATCTGCCCCCCACTCTGTCCCATCCTAAAAACAATTGGCATCCCTAATAGGAGGTGTGCCCAAATTGGGGAGATCTAAGGCCTGTGAGTACCAAATAATGTGTTACAAAATTGTCTGGGGAAATGCTCTTCGCCCGTGTTCCACACGAGCTTTCATTTCAATTGTGTCCAAAATCATTGCTTCAAAATTTCGTCGGGAACCATGACAAACCCTACTGGAAATCACATGAGTCGTGGGTTCCCCATATGATAATTATTTGGCGGGAGATTTCACGTTGCATTCCTAGACCTCCGTCTGATCGACGGAGGTAAAAACAAGTCCAGCTTCTTCATCCCCTAAATGTAACCTCGCTGCCAGAGAGATGATGCTTTCGATTTTCTGCCTTCTTGGCAACCGATAATCACATGCCGGTGTTACGATCGGCACGTATGGTATTTGTTCTATTTATGTGGTGCAAGCTCAACATATGTTTAAATTCACTACTCGATAGCAAACCTCGCCGGGTGACTGTGGTACCTGAACCGTGCTCCGGCATGCAGACATTCACATCTCTTTGGTGTAAATAATTGACCCTAATCATAACATTCTTGAAGTAAGTGGTTTGCTATTGATCGTTTTTATTTCTTGCAAGGTGGAGTGTACCATTCTTCAAGGCAGGTTACGGGCACAGGCCCCAGTGTCTGGACAGTAGAATTTAAATTCAGTATAATTTAAATAATTTAATTTTTTTTAAGTCATCCTATAATACAGAGAGGAAAAGGTATTGCACGCGCCATATTGGATTTGCCCGCCAAATACGAAAAAACAAAGTAAAGTTTTCACATTAAAAACTGTTTAACTGACCGTGTTACTGGTGTCCACTCAATTTTGAAACCTTTGTTATGCCATCTAACCCTACGGAAAATCTCAGATCGCCGTTTTATTGGTATAAATCCATCTCTGAAAACAGTAAACTTACGGCTTCTGTCAGCCGCTCTCTGCCTCGAGTGGGACGTAAATTGCTGTCTACGTCATCGCTTTCGGCATTCTCAAAGAGAGCCGTGTCTTCCGAAAATTTATGACCTCTCCCAGGTTCTTAGCGTGACATGTACTTGATCAGGGCAAGGCAGTTGCAGCATTTCTGTTCTTCATTCACTACATAGTACTGTTCACACGCCCTATGATATGTACTTTTGTTGCTATCATTATGCAAGTTTTGTTGTTAAAAAAATAAAACTGAACGTTGAACTTTATGGCCTACTCGTTTGAAGCAGCAGACATAAATTTAGTTGACCTAGATTCTGCATTGAAGATCAACCATTGAAACGCGGAAAACAACGAATTACGTCAATTATACCGTACTTTCGCCTGCATGTTTGTCTGATCGCACTATTCTTGCTTATCTGATGATGCTAAACAATGATCTTGTGATCTTCGGGTTAGGTCATAAATTTTCTGAAGATGTACCATTTTGCGTGTCTACCCGCGAGCGAGTGATGTCATGCTGCCTCGCGTTGAAATTGGAGATTCAAAAATGTCACCAGTTTACATGAGAGTCGCTTTGGTGTCCCGCGGGTAGACACGGCTCTCTTTGAGAATGCCGAAAGCGATGACGTAGACAGCAATTTACGTCCCACTCGAGGCAGAGAGCGGCTGACAGAAGCCGTAAGTTTACTGTTTTCAGAGATGGATTTATACCAATAAAACGGCGATCTGAGATTTCCCGTAGGGTTAGATGGCATAACAAAGGTTTCAAAATTGAGTGGACACCAGTAACACGGTCAGTTAAACAGTTTTTAATGTGAAAACTTTACTTTGTTTTTTCGTATTTGGCGGGCAAATCCAATATGGCGCGTGCAATACCTTTTCCTCTCTGTATTATAGGATGACTTAAAAAAAATTAAATTATTTAAATTATACTGAATTTAAATTCTACTGTCCAGACACTGGGGCCTGTGGTTACGGGGCGCCTTTGCAAATGGAAGATTTGCCAAGTGTTCCGAAAACGGAAAGCAGTGAATATGTATGGAGGAGATTAGACAGGTAATGATTTAATCCAACTCTGGCACATGGTCGTTTTTAACTCGAAATTGAATCCAAATTGTCTCTTTGAGTAAGAACATATCGGCCATGCCTAGGTAGTGGTTGAACATCACGAAGGGAAGCATGTTCTTCTGAAATGGCCCTTGGCTACCCCATGTGAACGATATAAAGGTATACATAACGAGACGCAGTTTCAATTATCCCGCACAAGGGGCAGTTCGTCCCCGGCGCAGCCTTGTCGAACCATTTTCAGCCACCTTCGTCTGTGACGTTGAATAAACTCCCTGTTATTCACAGCATCGAGCAAATACTACTAAGCGTGTTATGCATGCGCCATAACCTGGTAATTTCAGAATATTTCTATAACTAAAAACGGGCAGAAATTAATTATGTCATTCGTCCACATTTTCGGAAAGGCATATTGCACACAGGAAGTGACGTCATCATGGGAAGTGATGTAATCCACGCAACTGACGTAATGACGGAGCTGACGTCATAACTGGAAGTGATGTCATCACCTGAAGGCACGTCAACATCCAAAGTGGGGTAACACATGAGCAGGTTCAGTTTCAAAATCAGAATCAGGGCGGAGAGGGCGAAGTGAAGGCCAGGGTCAAAAGAGAAGAAAAGGGCAAGGTCGGAGAAAAACCACAATCAATGGCAAGATCATGTGCAAGAGAAGCTGCAAAACAGGATCGGTAATCATGGTCAGGGAGCGGTCTTTGATGGGCGCGTAACTAGTGTTTAGACCAGAACAAGAGCCACGACTATCATGATTCCTCATGTGCCATGATTCCTGCCTGATCTTGACCACTTGTATCTATTTAAGATCAAATATCTTGTTTGGTTATATTGGCCTCTGGGCACTTTGTGACACCGTGCTCATGTCAGTACTTAACTCAAGTGCCTTATCAGCAAACTTCGGCCTTGACCAAACTATTGTTCATCAGTCTGAAATCTTATGATGCTCCTTGTACGGACTAGCACTGTATCGTTAGCAAACGGAATACGGCAACACTTAAGATAACCTTGTAAATTAGTGTCAGTATACATGCTGATACTTGAACTATATTGTATGAAAAGGAATAAACAAGTTTTATCTTCAGTCATAGTATCATCACGTCCCCGGTGTGTGTATCTATTTCACCGTCGTTACAGACGATAGTAGAGAGGGTTTACCAGCAGCTTGATTGTTCCATCTTGACCAGATTTGGAGAAGGATAAATTCCACGTCGTATTTACAACTTTAAATTGTCTCCGAGTCTTGAATTCCCACCGCAACACTGAAATCTGGAATCGTCTGAGGTTATGTAGAGAAGGTTCCTTTGAGTTATACCCAGCGCACAAGCCCCACCATCATCTTGTTTAACCATAAAGAATCTATAGTAGGACACAGCATCAATTCCAAATATGTGCGAACTAAAAATAATAAAAAACACAAGATAGTTTCCTACAAAAGACAACAGTTTTCAATGATGGCAGCAAGACACCATGATGATATTAACATAAAATAGTTGCTATCTCAGCTGAACAATCGAACGACATTTTACAAGACTACAACACGTGTGTACAACTTAGACATATCATATATAAACTATCGTATTCAGGCTATTTAAGACCAGGACATTTAAGTAGGTTTGACGTCATCAAACCGAATGTAAGCTTATATAGGCAATATCGAGCCGAAATGAAGTCAAACTCTAACTAAACCAGTATAACATAGGAACAAGCGGCGGCTCTAATATTATATGAAATACGGTATACAACAGGAAGAAAAGCAGACTGAAGATTGTATTGATCAGATGGTTATATAACTGTTGAATATAATATATAAAAAAGCAAATATTCTCATATATGATTCAATCATATTAAATGTATACATTTCTTTTAATGAGTGTAGATATATTGGCTAGTGTGGGACACGGAATTAATTACCCTTGTCTTAAATACACGAATAATATAGATATATTCTATGTGATAAATCTACGTTGCGCACTCGAGTTGCAGTCTGCAAAATTCAATCTTCCCCGTATATTCATCCCTCCAATAGCATCTATACAAATATACGGCTGTATACCTGCAGTAATCATCTACCATGGTATAGCGGTTGGAGTATAATGGCATTGATCAATCATATTCTTTAAGTGTCATGTGATAAAACATGGCGGTCGTATATATGATTCTGCTTGGTCGAATTCTCACACGGTGACCGATCATTCCGGTATGTCACATGTTCAAACATATTCCAAGTCACGGCGGCTCTATACATCATTATGATTAATCGAATTTCTCACTCCTTCCACTCTAATCCTTATTACCGAACCTGCTTCATAGATTCTTCTCTGACCCTTAATTTGTCTCTTCCTCCGACCTACCCACTGGCCATGTGTGAAAGTTTGCCAGTTACTTGTCGACGGGCGGTGGTTTTCTTCGGGTACTCCGGCCAAACCAGCTGTCACCATATGAGAGAAATAAATTTGAGTATGGCATTAAACCCCCCCCCCCCCCCCCCTGCGTATTGGCCTCTGTTTCACGAGTTTATAGCTTCTGGTTCTCCTACCCTGCCCTTTTTCTCTTCCGCTGATATGTTCTCCTTGCTCCCGAACCTATTACACAGATTCCCTTACTCTGATCTGATCTCTAGTCTTTCTTCTTCTCCGACTCTCTCCCTTCTCCAACCCCCTTCTGATCTTGCTTTTTCCTTTTCCATCTTCGCAAAGATCCTTAAAAAGAACCTGCTCATACTCGTGTTACAAATCCGGTGATGACGTGACCTCCGGTGATGACATTACCTCTGGCGATGACGTCACCTCCGGTGATGACGTTCTCTCCGGTGATGACGTCACTTCCGATCCTGCACCCTCCACCGTATATCTGACCTTGTTTGTCACGTGTGACGAAAAACTGTCAATTTTGTTCTACTTCGATCATTGCAGCGCCTGAGGGTGATGTGGTCACCATATAATGTAACAAATCGATGAAGTCGATATGACATTCCATCTGGTAAGATAATGCCACTCGCGACAAAACAACGCTCATTTCTCAAGTACCCGACTTTTGTCTTCAAATATATTTAATTCCGCACATGAATATTCAGGTATAAATGAAAGGTGTACTTCTACCATTAAGCAGTAACGTTGAAATGAGATTAGCCACTAGATGTCGAATACTAGCACTCAATATGTGAATTGTGAATGTGGTAAATGTCCAAAATTTCAATATTGACATCTTCTGTTTAGATACTGGAAAGCTGAGTTGGAAGTTTCTGGAGATCCGAGTTTTCTTCATGCCATTGTGAAGGCTTTTGGTGCTGATGTCATACTCCCAATATTTCTTCTGATCTTGGCAGTAAGATTAACTCTTTTTAATATTTTACTTGCTCGAATATCATGTTTTGCTTGCACTGATATATTATTAGTAAACTAGGTGACGTATACAAAGACCGATATTATTTAGGGGAAAAGTAACTAGAAACAGGTTTCATAATACAAGCGTCTAGACCGTCATTCAATATTCAGCCGTGGTCCATTAAAGATTTTCCGCGTTCATATATCCAAAGACTTATTCCAAATAACAACATTAGCAATAGCATCAAATTAAAAGAGTCGTTATCTAGAGAATGATGTATCTCAGTCACGCTTTGATGCGAAGGTAGAAGTACATGGTTCCATAAGGGCCCTATCCCAGGGTTAATCGGAATTAGACACAAGTTACGAGATACATACATAAAACAATCTCTATGTAGACAAATTAGACAATCATTATTTAACCAAGTATCAAGAGAGTTTAAATAAGCCGGTTCAGACTCGTATCTCTCAGACAGAGAGAGAAGAGCTCTATTATTGTTCAAATTCCCGTCTAGACTTATTGTTGTGATGCTCTCATGAAGGAAGAACCGAAATCGTAGTCTACTCTCCCGAAACTACCTACAATTTAGTCAGTGAAAATCGATGACACGCCATATAAACTACATCTTCTCTAGCCAAGTCGACGTACATCACGTTGCTCTGTACATTGCCTTGGCATACTTCTCTAGTAAAGTTGGAACGTTAATCCTCATTGATGATTGGATGCAGAGACGGCGTGCTGCATCCAATCAGAATGCGCGTTATGTAGTAGTTGGTTTCCCAAGATGGCGGCCCTCACTAAGAATGAGTTGTGTCGAATGTGCGGGGAAATTCTACCGAAAAGATACAGGAAGAGCACTTTCACGGCCGCTTTCGGTCTTTCTGATCAATTGAATCAGATTTTGAGACACGCTGCAAGGTCGAACGATAACGAATCGCCTCACGTGTGTACCGAATTGAGATTGAAGGGGAACAACTCCTGGTGGCAAAAAATCTCTCGCCGTTAAAACTTCCACTAGGTGGCGCAGAGCAGTATTCCTCTGCCACCAGCCGAGAATGTCAAGGCAGCGTAGAGAGCTTCGCGATGTAGTTGACTTGGCTGGTGAAGATGTATAAACTATCTCCGAATCGTTGCTCTGGTAACCACTTTTAAACTTGTTTGCTCATCAACGGCTTCTTGTATTAAAAAATTCAATACAATGACTATGATATAGACTTATATTGGAACAGTTTTCTCGTTGTCCAAATTGTATGTGGTGACGATGTCAAATCTCATTGCAGCTTAAATGAGGTTTCAGCGTATATCAGATAAAACTAACACCAAATATTTTTAAAATAGGGAGGTTCATTTTTGGACAGATGAATTCTGTTCTACAGATTGTTGATGTCTGGTTGGCTGGCTGGCTTGCTGGCTGGTGTCAGCAGTCTTCATTGCGTTTTTATGTTAAAGTTTTGTGATCGCAACAGACGCTTTCTCTTTTGATGTTGAATGTTTATATATATACGTTAATAATTTTGAAATAAACAGCAGAGTGTTCTGAAACTCTGAAAGTATTAAGTAACATATTTTTGTCAAAATTACAAATAGTTAGATTTCTGCATGTCCGCATTCAGTTTTCATGTTAAAGTTTGATGTTCATTGTTTAGATCATAGTTTCATCCGCTTTCCGATCCACGTGGCCATCTGTTCATTTTGTTCAATTGTGCCCTTGTTGAGGATTTCCGCTGGTGGTAAATCAAAGTAATTAACTTTTTGAATAATGTGTGTAATATGAGGGAAAACAAAGAAAAAATATAGGGTCGTGTGCATTTTTCAGCTGTAGGCACTGTTAAATGGACTGACCCATGCTACATTTGATAACACAGAAAGCACAAAAATCTATCAACCTGGATAAACTATAAGGCCTTTAAAGGAAATCTCTATCTCTTAACCTAGGAAAGGAAGATAACCTACTGTGAGAAACAGGCAAAAAACTTGAAAAATTGCCACCACAGCCCAAAACTACCAGCGGACTACCTTAAATATGGAATCGGTCGGTCTCTCATTCAAGTAGTGGCATATAACGAAATGGTGATTGGGCGGGAATATCTTTGCCTTTATATTTACAGATTTCGCAGATGCTATTACAGCCTTACCTGGTTGTTCAAATCTCGCTCTTATTTAATCCCGTTTCGCCGACAACCCAGAGTCATGCAGTTATGTGTGCAGTGTTTCTGACTTGCTCCAGTCTGATATATGTGATGACAATTCCTCACTACAAATTCATGTCTGCACGTCTTTCAATACGACTTAAAGCCGCCATTACCTGCCTCATATAC
Organism: Hanleya hanleyi; assembly: GCA_036873755.1. Classification (NCBI taxonomy): domain Eukaryota; kingdom Metazoa; phylum Mollusca; class Polyplacophora; order Lepidopleurida; family Hanleyidae; genus Hanleya; species Hanleya hanleyi. The sequence goes on along the minus strand of JAVTVY010018791.1, from coordinate 15,990 downwards.
AGGAAGGTAAGATATCAAGGTTATTGGTATGAATATTGGTAAAGTTTATTTGTTCGTCGTGCCATTCTAACCACCAGTTGTGGTTTTTTTGGCATGGAAAATAATCGTATGGGAAAGCAGTTGGTCTGAATCAGGACATACGGATATTGATGTGAATCAGGACAGAACTAGGTCATTCACGTCCAAAATTTGATATTAACCCTACCTGGGTGGCCATTTTTCGCCCCCTGATTTTTTTCTGCTCCTATCTTCGGAACGAACAACACTTGAGAGCTGACACCCCATGACTTTGTAGTTTATCATATTGGGGTCATTTTGAACCTATTTGCATAACCCCGCAAGCAGAGATCATGAGTATGTTCAAAATGGCGACCATGTGGGGTACCAGAAAATTGATATTTTCGTCATTTTTCTTTACAATTCCTGCTTTTCTGGGAGGAAAAGTGGGCAAAGGCTATTTTATTTCACATCAGTTATTATTTACTATAAACATGTTCTTTTGTAAGGCAGCCATCTTGAATTTTTACTCCTCAGCCCTACGGGCTCAGGAGTATTGTTGTGGCCCCAGCAGTGTGTCTGTCCGTCTGTCCGAGCCGTATCGCGAAAACTATTGCAAGGAAGTTCTTGAAACTTACAGGTTATGATCCTTTTATTTTTTACTTGTGCCTTTGAAACTTTCAGGTCTAACCGGTCATTAATTATTTTTTTACATTTTTTTTTATTTTTCTACCATTTTCCAGTCTTCTAAAAAGGGATCTCCAAGTATGCATACATTAGGCCTACTTTCATACTGATTTTACATACTCTTCCTGGCATGTAGCCTATCAGAGCTCCATAGTAAAGTTGTATGTCTGCCATTGGTTCATTCGGTGTAGTGCAGGACTCATTTGCATATTCAGTAGTCTGGTATTGCCAGTGACTCATTCATATGGAATGTATGAACACATTACTTAGATCTAATGCAGATCCAGCAGTTTTGCTTCTTTGGAGCTTCTTACCATTAAAGTGACAGTCAACACCCACATTTTAAAACCAGCTAGAAAGTGTTACACCAAACACTGGCAAAGAAGAGGGCTTAATTATCATATCATAGAACTCAATGAACCACTCCCCTTCACAGCTGGGCTTAAATTAACCCTTTCACCGATTATTTCCCCTGACAAAAGTTACCTGCTGACGATCAATTCCGTGAGAACTGTTAAAATGTGTATATGTTGTCTTTGGAATGCTAGAAATTTTGTTTGTTTCCGAGATTTGCAGAAAAACATAAGAATACAATACAATACACACTCCAGTGTTATTTGCTCTAGTTTTATAGCAAGATAAATAAAATAGCATACAAAATTAGGTTTTACTGCGAGAGAATGCGCTTTTCCCCGGCTTTCTCGACTTAAAAACGTCAAAATCCAACGGAGAAATGGTCTTTTTTCGACCGCATTTGACAGCGTTTTTCTCGAGTTTTACTTTGCCAATCTTCATGTTTGACCTCTCATTTGAAAGCGTAACCTTTCACCTTTCTACTCAGGAAATAACCTGGAATGGATGGCAAATTAAAACGGAGGATACGATTGGATTGTAAAATGATGTCATTCCATCATTCCAGCCACTGTCTATGCTCGTCTCAAATCTGTTGGCTGATAGAGGTCACGTGGGCAAAATGACGCATACCGATTGGCTCGTCGGCCGGCGGGGGAATCCATCTTGAATGAAATGGATTTTTGCTTGACACACGTTGTGGATCAAGACTCGTAAAAATATGGAAATAAATTTCGTCGATCGTCGTTGGCAGTTTTAATCGTCTGGGGAATATTCACCACACTTTAGCAGTCGTGTAAGTTCAAAAATACAGGAGTTAGGAAGAGGTTTTCAATGATTTTTTCCATTTCTGAGGCTTGCTGCCGACAGGCCCGTCACACGGTATGTGAGGAAAAATGCATTTTTTGCTCCGATTTTTTCCGTTCAACATCTAATTTTGCTGTCCGTCTGTCCGAGCCGTATCTCGATAACTATTGCAAGGAAGTTCATGAAACTTACAGGTTATGATCCTTTTATTTTTTGCTTTTGCCTTTGAGACTTTCATGTCTAACCGGTCATTAATTATTTTTTTACAATTTTTTTTATTTTTTCCAATCTTCTAAAAAGGGATCTGCAAATATGCATACATTAGCCCTACTTTTTACTGATTTACAAACTCTAACTAGCATGTAGCCAATCAAGAGCTCCATAGTAAAGTTGCATGTCGGTCATTGGTTCAGTGTAGTGTATGACTGGGAGAGGATGAAAGTGCACGTGACTTTGCTTTGGACCGTACCGTACATTCGGAACTCCCGAGCGGAAATCTACGAAGGGGACCGATTCTACGCTCGGGGGACGACAACATGAATTTCCTATGAATCTTCAGATGTGACGCGCCAGAACGGTTTAATACGCATGGCTCCGAAGCCCAATCACTCTCGCGGAAGCCTTAATCCCCGACCAGCAAATATTTCCCTGCGAGTCTCTGATTTACGTCAGATATTCTAAAAACTGTTTATTCTTTTCATTCGAAGCACGTTTCAATAGAAAACCATCAGTTTAAATGGTACACACGCCACGTATTGGCAAGATATAATTCCCGTGACGTCACTGACAATTCCCTGACAAACCGAAACACACGTGACCACGCTCTAGTCCAATATAGCGTCAATGGCCTTCGAGGGACATCTCAAACCGGAGATCCCCGAGAAGTTGCGAATGCGTACCGTACCGTACGGTTCTGTGACCTTTCAGGACTGACCTTCACCGCTCTGTTTCACTCGGACATTGGTCGATATTTTCTTGCTAAATTAATATTCAGTATCACACAGGTTAGATATAGTAAAATAAACTGTCCATGAGAAACACGTTTATGTTTTATTTCACGGATTTCTTTTCATGGTATATTTGACACTGATGAGTCATTCCCCTGGTTTATGAATGGCGCAATGATATACAAACTAGCACAAAACAAGTGATTTGACAAACTATCACGTGCTCATATCGGCTTTTTGTCGAGCACCCACCTCAAAAGCAAACAGCGAAGACAGTGGAAAGAAAGTAGAAATCTGCCTCGGGTATAATACCCATCTAGTACACAACGCTTTCTCCGTTCGCGTGAATAAAAATTGATATAATCATTCGAATATTTGTAATTTTAAGAAATTTGACCCGATATGGTCGGAATGATATTTTAAGGACAAACTGCGCAATGGCGCATCAAGTCAAATAAGAAGACAAGGGGTAGTCTCCTGCACAGGCTATTCGTAGCATGGGATGGTGCAATATTTGCCAAGTGTGCCAACAAGTGTGCGGAGAGCTGTAAACGTAATGGCGGGAACTGCAGGAAATTTTCGTTGAAGCAACAGGCAAAGTTTTTTAAGAAAAGTGGATGATTTACACATCATCATTATACAGAGACTGTAGTCATTAGGATGTTGATACTCTTCGGCAATATTGAGCTGTGACTCGTCTGATGATTCGCCACCCATTCTTCTCGTTCACTTAAATTCTGTCGGCCTAGGATTGTCGAGAACCTTCGCGGACTCTGCTCTTTGCGCATACACTATGCAATGATGATTGGTTTCCGACTTTTATATGCAGAACTGTGTCACTGCTGGATCTGATCTTTGAGATTAAAGAATCGAGTGAGTTTCATTTTCGTTTATTTTAAACCATTATGTGTCGAACGTCTATACATGTGGCAATTGTTGTAGCCACTGACAATTTTGATATTCCTCATGTAGTCAAATGGCTACCGTTTTTTTTTTTTTAATGTGATCAATCAATCATTCCTTATTTCTATACATGAATACATACAGAAAATGTTAAAACTAAGATAAAATATTACATTTACATTATAAAAGTTATATTGTGACATGACATAATCACCCCAGTCAGGAAAGCCAGTTCATTCCAATTTATAAATTAGGTGGCAGTTGAGTCATTACCAGAAATAATGACAGAACAGTAACTAGAATTGTTCAAGCTCCTAGTGAGCTTGAATTAATTGACGAGTCTACTGGTAACCACTGGTGACTGTTGAAATTCATCACTATTGAGATCACATAGAATATTTCATTTCCAGTATTTTTTTGTTTGAAAATAAATGGATTTATTTAATCAGAAATATAATATGATAGGAAGAACAAAACAAATCACTCCCTTCGCAAAAGTGATGTTTAGCTCTCGTATCAGCTCCCCGTGGTTAATTGTCCCCCGCCGCGTAAGTGGGAGGGGGACTTGGGAATGCTACCCGTCCGTCTGTCCTTCGGTCCCAACCATGTTGTGAACGCGATATCTCGAGAACAATTCAACTCGTTAACTTCAAACTTGGGGGGTGACTTGACATCAGTGAGAAGATGGCTGGGATTGTTTTTCACCAAACTGCGTTATCCAAGATGGCCGCTGTCAGCCATCTTAGATTTCAAACATCCCAAAAATGTTGTGAACGCGATATCTCGAGAACAGTTCAACCGATTGACTTCAAACTTGGGAGGTGACTTGACATCAGTGAGAAGATGGCTGAAATTGTTTTTCACCAAACTGCCTTAACCAAGATGGCCGCCGTCAGCCATCTTAGATTCCATCCATCTCCAAAATGTTATGAACACGATATCTCGCGAACAATTCAACCGATCGACTTCAAATCTGGGGAGTGACTTCACATCAATAAGAAGATGACTGGAATTGATTTTCACCAAACTGCGTTAACCAAGATGGCCACTGTCGACTATATTGTTAACGAGATATCTCAAGAATTAATTCAACCGATCTACTTCAAACTTGGCATCTTAGATTCCATCCATATCCAAAATGTTGTGAACAGGATATCTCGAGAACAATTCAACCGATCGACTTCAAATTTGGGGGGTGACTTCACATCAATAAGAAGATGACTGGAATTGATTTTCACCAAACTGCGTTAACCAAGATGGCCGCCGTCAGCCATCTTAGATTCCATCCATCCCAAAATGTTGTGAACGCAATATCTCGAGAACAGTTCAACCGATTGACTTCAAACTTGGGGGGTGACTTGACATCAGTGAGAAGATGACTGGAATTGTTTTTCACCAAACTGCGTTAACCAAGATGGCCGCCGTCAGCCATCTTAGATTTCATCCATCTCCTAAATGTTATGAACACAATATCTCGAGAACAATTCAACTGTTCGACTTCAAATCTGGGGAGTGACTTCACATCAATAAGAAGATGACTGGAATTGTTTTTCACCAAACTGCGTTAACCAAGATGGCCGCCGTCGACTATATTGTTAACGAAATATCATGGATTACGTGATTATAAAACAGTTACATGAAATTTTTTTGGTGTAACTCTTGTTTGGGTTACCTGGATTTCAAATTTGTGCAGGCCTGCCGCATGTTTTGATGTCGTAATGTGCAACTAAACCTCGGAAACCTTTGCTCCTTTATTTTTTGGAAGCATTGAATGCTCTCTGTAATGGTTCCCGACTGGCGCCAGGTAGTTTCTTCGCTCGGCTGATTATTATCTTTTCTTTTTTTTGGTAATTAGATCTCACTGTAAAAACCATCGCTGTATGAAATGAAAAATATGTGGGACAAAAATATCAGGAATTTCCTTATTTTTTGCTGTTGCGTATCTGTTATGAATCTTTTGCAAATTAATAATAATTGTTTGTTTCACGTTAACCCCTGTACATAGTTGGGGGGTATTCTGGATTCCGATTGTCGTCCGTCCGGGTGTCCGTGTATCCATCCGTTCATTTGTCGGAGTTGCAGCTTGGGTTTGCATTTCGCATGCCATGACTCTCTGCTATGCATCCAAACTTCTACACCCATAAAAAACATCTTGGTCTAGACTGTTAAGGGGCTGAGGAGTTGTAGCACCTCTGGTGCCTCATGTTTACATTTTTATTAGAGGTTGACCCAAAGACATACTGTGGTAAGTTTCAGAGTTCTAGCCTTAGGATAGCGAAAATATATAGGGAGACTTTTCGCCCCCTCCCCCCTCCCTCAAGGCTCCCTCTCGGGCTAGTGATCATTATCAGTAAAACCCTAGGTGATACATTGTTCCTAATCAGCTTAGAAATGGCGACATCCGCCCTGTCTGATTGCGCATTCCGCTTGAAACCTACACCAGTGGTACGAGCCAGCAAATCCATGTCTATTCTAAAAGGAGAAACAGTCTGAATGAATTGAAATGGGGGTAAGACCGCTAAATTCAATCACAGTTGGACGCCAATTCTAACCCTAATCCGTGTTGTAGATCTATTGAAATATGGAACATGTGACATGGTACCAAAAAAGCATGTGAGTGCCTTATGTCGTCGAAACGGTTCTTCAAATCGGAAACTTAGCCAGAAGCAATGCCAAAAGTTCACAAATGAACGTCTATAGACAAGCCAAAAGTCTATCTATGACTTATCGTATACAAGCTAACTCAACTAAACCCATCCTGCTGCGAGGTGTCTATAAAGCCCAAAACCCGGCTGGCTTTGTCGGAGAAGACATTTTCACCGTTAGCAAAATACGAGCGTAGCGTGAAATCCATTTTGGGTCACGTTTCGAAGCATGCGTCTAATTCCGCTTAACCCTGAGCTAGGGGCTATATGAACCCCATGGTCATCAAGATCCTCATGTGTGAAATTTTGTCAGTTACTTGCCGAAGGGCGGCGATTCTCTCCGGGTATTCCGGCTTCCTCCACCAACCAAACTGACTGTCACCATATGAGTGAAACAAACTTGAGTGCGACATTAAACCAAATTCCCTCCCTCCTCAAGATCCTCATGATATTCATATGAACACGCGCAATCAAAGCGTGACTGGATACCTCATTCTTTAGATAACAACTTTACAACGAAAACTATGTGGATTAAGAATGCTGATCAACGATACGGATTTGATATTGTTGGAACATCATGATGTCTTGTCGATATCATTGCAAACTGTTGACAGCTTGTCTCTTTGCAGGAAATTAACCTATGTTTATGTATACTATGATTGTTTCTTTAATTTGATGCCAGTGTTGTTATATGAATAAGGTTTTTGATTACGAAACGAAGGATAACTGAATATTGAATGACGGACTAGATGCTTGTATCTTCGAGGTTCTATACACATATTCTATAAGCTTGAAGTTTCTGTCTTATCGTACACTTGGATAAGAAAGTGTGAGAGTTTGAAAAAGTCATTCATTATAAAGTACGAGTCTTCATCAAACACCTCAAGGAAGGGAATGCGCAGTATAGCACACGGAAGAACGTTCAGGCCCGTCACACATGGGGCTGATTTCTTAGCGAGAAGGTTCTTCAACTGAGTGGGGATGCGGAACTAACACCAAAGGTGAAAAGCAGCCATTTTGATGTCCGCTTTTAGAAGCCAGCGTATCGCATCGCGAGAAGCTAGTGTGACTCGTGGGCGGAAACTGTAGCTGCAACACGGCTAACCTGAATTACACGACTCACTGTAACTGTTGAGGGTATTCTCGCCAGCGCGATCAACTTCATATCAGGCAACAAGTATGACCTACTTGATTGTCAGCCGAAGCTATATATCATCTCGGTCACTCAAAAGTAAACTATTGGATATCTAATGACCTAAGTCACATCAATGTCAAAACAAGCGATTCTCGGCAGCCATATTGAAAAGAATGGCCGTCATCTTGAAAATCCTTGCATTTCTGATGCGGCAAAAGTGTATTGAGTGTGGGCATAGTCATTCAAATTATGTGTATATCACATGTATCTTTGAACTGCTGATTTGCGACTTTGAAGTTAACTGATGGCGACCATTTTTCAATCCAAAATGATGGCCTCAAAAAAGGAATAATATGCGTTTATCTATCAGTCCACCAAATTCCATAATTTGTCATAAACGTGCACAATGATTCACATATCAGCCTTACTAACAGTACCATAGACATTCTTGAACATAAAATGGAAATGCGCAGTCCACAGTAAATAAACGAGCAGAGTTATCTTCCCTTTACGATCGTCCAATACAGGTTCCTAAAACTGTCCAACACAGAAAGAATACTGGATAGACACGTGATTGAATTTTATGCCGTTCATTGGATTATATAAAATACATCTATACAAATGTCTCATCTTCTTCGTTGCAGTTACTACATCTGAACACAAAGTCATTCCAGAAAACTGATACAGGATTTATTATCAACTTAATTTCCACGGACGTTGAGAAATGCGAAGATGTCAGTGGTTGTTTTGTTTTATCTCGGCCTTGGTGATTTGGGTTGTACCGACAAAAGGCGAAGAGAATCTGGAATCCAATATAAGCGTTAGACCGGACATTCGGTATCCAGCTGTAGTCCATGCAGAAGTTTCGCTTACACAACCGAAATATCTTATTCGCATTACAATGATAAAAACATGAACAATATACTCGAAGATGGCCTAAATAATTCCAATGTTCAAATTTATCAATTTTCCCGATGACCATTTTCATAACTTCTACAGTTATATTTATCTTCGTATTGCTGATCAGTATTCTTAATCCATATGATTTCTGTTGTAAAAGTCGTTTACGTTATCAGAGAATGATTGTCTCTGTTGTCTCTGTTGTCTCTGTTGTCTCTGTTTATGTGAACACCGTGAGGATCGTGAAAATCATGAGATTCACACGGCCCCTAGCCCGGAGTTAAACGGAATTAAAAAAATTATGAAACATAACGCCAGAGATCTTGCTTGCTTCGCTCGTAAATTACTATCAGCCTGCGATATGTATCGCCATATTTGATATTATTAATTAGAAATGCAATTAACTCTATGATAAAAAAGAAACATTTCATTAATGATATACTTCATTGAAAATTGCTCTTCTGCTTCAAACATTAATATAACAGCGATCAGTTTTCTTGAACACCGACACTATTAGTGAACTAATTAGATGGTCAATAAGGTCTTAATCAGGGATTGTAGTATATCAATATCGCATCAATATCTTCGGTAAAACAGTTTGAGTTTTTGCAATATCCAAATACATTCAACACCAGAATTTTTAGAAATAGTGGCGCAATGCTTTTCCCGAAATGTTTGACCGCCTGAAGGACATTCCCAACAGAGTTGAAAGAAGCTCGGTGGTAGAGCTTAGCCTTATCTGGCCTGGGGAGGGGGGCAAAATGCCCCCCCCCCCCCACCCCCTACCAAACTTTCTGCGCTATCTCCTTAACGACAAAAAATGGAGAGTTGAATCTCCGTGACTTTATAGTTTATCTTATTGGAATCATTTTGAGCCTATTTGCATAACCCTCCGAGTAGAGGATCATGGGAAAATTCAAGATGGCAGCCACGTGAGGTACCAGAAAAGTTATGTTTTTGTCATATATCTTCAAAATTTCTGCTTTTCCGCGATGAAAAGTGGACAAAAACTTTTATTTCACATCACATTAATATTTACTAATTTATCATGCAGTTGTTGCGGAGAAATTGCAATAAATAAAAAATTCGGCAAATCTGACCGAAAAATCGTCCAGAAAATGCCGTTTTTGAAAATGACGTCACTGTGACGTCATCAAAGCGACTATCTTGGTTTTTTCCACCTTTTCTGGTAGAGCTCGACACAAGGGTATAGTTTGGTAAGTTTCAGCACCCTAGCTCAAGGGGTAATAAAAATAATTAGAGGGGGCCATTTCGCCCCCCCCCCCCCCAAGGCCACAACAGGTCCGAAAAAGCCCATGCCAGATAGGGTTAAAGAATCAGCGATGAATGTAGCTTAGTATGGTGTTTTGTGCATTTTGGGTGTTCAGCACAGTTTTGCTGTATCGTTATGAATGGTTGGAAGAGAACTATCTCTTTCATTGCGAAACATTTTGTGAATTCTGGGAGTGAGGTGACGTATTTATTGATAGCCAGCTTGTACTCAGTTCATTAACCAGCGCATGGTAATAGTAATATGAATACTATATTATTTGGGACTTTGTCTTTGGAGACTATGACGAATTTACTCTGAAGATGCTATAATTTCTTGTGAATTGAGGCTTCCCAAAATTGTTTTGCTGGGGACGGATACCTCTGCCAATATGCATGATTTCTGTGACGACCTTGCTCAATTGGTAAGGCCCCGTTGTAATAGTTATCAATAGATCTCGTTGTCAATGTTATGATATTGACTATATATAGCATCATTCAAACTATATTCCAAAAACAATCTAATTAGTTTAGAAATACGGTTTCCATAACAACCATTTACTAAGGCTTATATGTGATTCGTTAATAAATCACTTCAAGTTTCTGAAATAAAGCGCTTGATTAAGGTTACTGTATCGGGTCGAAGCTTCAAAATCTCGATTTTTGTTTTTTTGTCTTATACCAGAGTAGACAGTCAAACCTACAAGTTGGGGAATAAGAAATTATGAAAATTAGTGCATTGTAGTAAGAAACATGACTTTTTAAAACTCAAGCCATTCGTGGTGCAGTAGGTAAGGCTCAATCAGGCGAACTTGACGCACCAGGGGACAAAGCGGGGTATAAGGATTACTACAAGTTTAGTACAATGTATGTTACCGAATGTGTAAATGAAGTTTGAACAGGACGTTTACGGCACAATCTTGATAAACAATGTAGGCCTATAACTTAAGTCTTTGCCGGTCAAATAATTATAAAAATCGACCATATAGGTCCATGTTCCCCGCTAGCAGCACCAGTTATGGTGGATTACATCCACCATAATAGGCGCTGCTGCTGCGGGGGCCATGGACCTTTATGGTCGATTTTTTTTTTGGTCGATGATATCTCATATCATTGATGAAGAGTATGATTTGAAAATGGAGATATCGCTGATGGCACCCATGCATCCCCCAAGTTTGAAGTAGATTGGTTGAATCTTTCTAGAGTTATTGTCCAGACAAGATCTAAATGCGAAAAATCTAAGATGACTGATGGTGGCCATCTTGGATTACACAGGTAACTGAAAAGCAATGACAACTGTCCTCTCACCGATGTCAAACCAAACTGCAAGTTTGAAGTCGACCAGCTGAATTATTCTAGAGTTGTTGTCCAGACAAGATGCAACTGCTTAAAATGCAACATAATCCAATATCGCTGGTAGATGGCAGCCAAATTGGATTATGCTCGTTCATGAAACACAATCCTAGCCGGGATCTCACCAAGGTCAAGGGACTCCCCAAGTTTGAAGTAGATAAGTTGAATCGTACTCCAGCTATTGTCCGGACAAGATCAAACTGCTTAAAATCCAATGAAATCCAGTATGGCTGATGGTGGCCATATTGGATTAAGCAGGTCCTTGAAAAATAATCCTAATCCTCCTCTCAACAATGTCAAGGCACACCCCAGGTATGAAGTAGATCGGTTGAATCGTTCTCGAGTTACTGTCTGGACAAGATCCAACTGCTTATAATCCAATATGGCTGACGGCGGCCATATTAGATTACGCACATTGCTGAAAAACAATCCCAACCGTCCTCTCACCAATGTCAAGGCACACCCCAAGTTTGAAGTTGATCGGCTAAATCGTTCACGAGTTATTGTCCGGACAAGAAAATCTAAGATTCAACTGCTTTTAATCCAATATTGCTGACGGCGGCCATATTGGATTATGCACATTGCTGAAAAACAATCCCAACCGTCCTCTCACCGATGTCAAGGCACTCCCCAAGTTTGAAGTAGATCAGTTGAATCATACTCCAGTTATTGTCCGGACAAGATCAAACTGCTTAAATCCAATGAAATTCAGTATGGCTGATGGTGGTCATATTGGATTAAGCACGTCCTTGAAAAGCAATCCTAATCCTCCTCTCAACAATGTCAAGGCACTCCCCAGGTATGAAGTAGGTCGGCTGAATCGTTCTCGAGTTATTGTCCGGACAAGATCCAACTGCTTATAATCCAATATGGCTGACGGCGGCCATATTAGATTACGCACATTGCTGAAAAACAATCCCAACCGTCCTCTCACCAATGTCAAGGCACACCCCAAGTTTGAAGTTGATCGATTAAATCGTTCACAAGTTATTGTCCGGACAAAAAAATCTAAGAGCCAACTGCTTATAATCCAATATGGCTGACGGCGGCCATATTAGATTACGCACATTGCTGAAAAACAATCCCAACCGTCCTGTCGCCAATGTCAAGACACACCGCAAGTTTGAAGTTGATCGGTTAAATCGTTCACGAGTTATTGTCCGAACAAGAAAATCTTACGGAATTACGGAATTACAGAATTACGGAATTACAGAATTACGGAATTACAGAATTACGGAATTACGGACACCGGTGTTTCTAAGTCCCTCCCCCCCCACACTAAGTAGCGGGGGACAATAAAGCCGGATCACCGTACAATAGTGTTTGACATCTACTCAAGCGGTCACAGCATTGTTTCAACGGGGTTCTTATCCAGCTGCAAACAGGGGATTAGCGTGGTTCGAGCGGTCGAACACAGTGCTGATTGGTTTTTGGCCGTTTTCTCCGTATAGTTTTTCGCCAAAATGTGTTTTCCCCCGTTTTAATTTCTCTCTTGTTATCTGATGCACAAACATAAACTTTGGACACTATATTCCAATTATGTAGATCTTCAAAATACTGCTTCAAATTTGATAAGTTCGGCCCTGTTAATGAATTATTTATGATTTCGTGGATAGGGGTCGAGTTTTTGTAGATTTTTTCAAACTTTCAACTTTGTACGACGATAAAATAACTTCTAGGCCATAAGTAAAAAACTGAGGCAACCTATTTTTATTCAAATGGTAAAGTTTGTTATTCCAAAACAGCAAGCTCGTTTGATGAAAACAGAGTTATTATCGCGTGATTTTGAGGACTATACTTTTCCAGATGACGTCAGTTATCTTTAAATAAATCGATTCTCGTAATAAATTCGAGAAAGTTATATATTTATCTAAATTCCTTGAATCAAGGGCTTTCAGAAAATGTATAGTTTGTATGGATACAGAAAAAACACTGCTCCGTAATTAAGCAAAATTGTGATACGTACACATACGTAACTGGGACCCGATACAGTAACCTTAAAGGTTGCTTTGGTAATTATATATCTGAAACTATTGGTAACCAAGTGACAAAAGTGATATCCAATAAACTGTAGACACAATAAATGCAGAACTATCAGAATCGTACGTATCTTAGAAGGAAAAGTTACGTTTATTTGTCTCTCTAATTATCTATAGTTCACGGCATGACATCATCAAAACTCATTTGCATACCAAATTTGCAACAGACTCAAAATCCTTTGAAGTACAATATCTCCGCAGTAGGACTATTTTCGTGAATTAAATTTTAAATTTTTCAGGCAAAAAATATATCCCTCCCCAGAAGTTTCAATTTTCCATTTGGGTTCTTCATTAACTTTTAGAATAGGATTTCTTTCTAGGTTATATTGTTACAGATTGGCGAACTGCATATTAGTTTGAGTAGAACACCAAGTGAAGAGATAGATCTATTTACATTTCGAGTCGAGGGACCCGAATTCATCTTCTATAATATGTTCACGCAGCTAACATATACGGATTGTTTCAGGGCTTTTATTTCAATATCTGAAGTCAAATCCAAATAAAATGCATCTCTCCACGAAGATAATAGTGCAGTCGCAGTTATGTATCAGGCCTATTAATGATTTTGATGTACATTTACTAAGATTTAATTTTTTGACCGTCAAATGCAGAATAACCATGACGATGGTGTGACTCGTCGACTTTATGACAAAAGAGATGATTACAATTTCGACATCGTAAACTATCCCTTTCTGGACAGTAATGTTCCAGTGGGACCTGCATATGGCGTATACATATCTCGCCTAGTAGCATTTGCTAGATCCTCTGTTAAATGTGACGATTTTAATCAACGTCACAAAACATTGTTGCAGAACTTATAAAACAGAGCAATACCACCAAGCGCCTCCACTCAAAGTTTCTCAAATTTGGCGATACATATCGCATGCTGATAGCAAAATACGAGCGTAGCGTGCAAGATCTATGGCGTTACGTTTCGTAACTTGTGTCTAATTCCGCTTAACCCAGGGCTAGGGGTCGTATGAACCCATGTACTTCAAGATCCTCATGGTGCTCATATGAACAGCCACAATCAAAGCGTGACTGAGATACATCATTGTCTAGATGACGACTTAAAAACGAATATCATATGGATTAAGAATACTTATCAGCGATACGGATTTGATATTTTAGGAACATCATGATGTCTTGCCGGCATCATTGAAAACTGTTGACCGCTTCTCTCTTGCAGGAAACTAGGCTACGTTTATGTATACTATGATTGTCTTTTTGAATTTGGTGCTAATGCTGTTATATGGAATAGATCTTTTGATTATGGACGCGAATATTCTTTACTGGACGACGACTGAATTATGAATGACGGACCAGATGCTTGTAATAAAACAGCACCAGTTGAAGTTGATAATACAAGTATTCAAACCTCGTCAGCAAATCCTTCATCCATATATGTTGTCCTTCATTTTCCTGTTGGAATATGTTCATGGTCTATTAAAATACATGTATGGTGTTTATGTTGCGAAATATGGATCCTGACAAAGGAAGATAAAACGTGTTGTCTTTATCATGATAAATGTAGCTTCAAATGATTTTGCTATCAGGTCATATTGTGCATATGGTGGATGTGCAGGGCGTGGCATGTGTTTCTGTCGACACATTCATCTATAGTTTAACTTGTCATTATACCTTTCTTAAAATTTTGCATGTACGTGTACTTTGGACTGGACCCCATACTACTGAATTATAAACATCATTATATTCATGTAGGTGATGCGAGTAAACTTCAGTGGTATGTTCATGGAGATATTTCTTGAAGTTTATCCAGATTTAATTGCTCTTAATTCTGAGCAGATCGTTGTACTCTATTGTCTTTTTACACCATAAGGTCTGGAGGTTCTATGGTGTACCTATATTTCCACTAGAGGCGACGGTGATATTTTACGTGTTACTTCGTCAATTCGGCTCCCTATTTCTGTTGGGAGTAGCAGTTTGTTCCGTAGCTGCAGCTATCGGCCTCATCAACACGCTAATATACGGGAGAATGAGGTAAGCTGTAACTTATTATTAACCTATGATTATATTCAGACAATGTCTTTTCCATTTTTCATACGCAGCAAACAGTGGCGAACACATTGTGATTTCCTTGTTATTCTTTAAATAAACTCCTCATCACTGACCAATATTTTGATCAAATGAATGCCCAAGTCGTTTTCACATCACTGACCAATATTCTTGATCAAATGAATGTCGTTTTGTAGAGTAGGATGTGTCTCAATCGTTACGATACGAGGCGCATATAAAAGGAGAAGAAAACATTTGACTACTGTATACACTGACTGAAAGATTTATCTCCCCCGTATCCAAAAATGTAAGCAAATATTTTTTGCGATTTTTTTCTACTCGATTAAATCTTCGATCAACCTGCGCATCGTTGTCTCTCAAGTGTGCCACCATTTTGGATCGGGTCGTCTAAGCGTGTGACGTCACACGGGCCTCGCCGCTCTCTAGCGGGGAATGCGAAAATATAAGGACATTGCATGGATATATTATAAACCAAGCCTTTCTTACATTGGGATGATTACAATTTGACAGGTATAGAAACCGAACATCGTGATATGACTGAAATAGTGTGGAAAGACCAATAAACTCACTCCAATTTATTGCATCAGCCTCACTGTGCAAAAGTTCTTCTCTGATGCGTTTGAAGTAAAATCCTGCAGACCGACGTTATACATCCACTGTTTCAGTACATCTGTTGAAATGTCTCGGTCTTTGGAAGGTTTGGATTCCCAGTTCTGTTAGAACAGACAAATGCCACACAATGCGGCATGATGCCCGTGCATTTGCAGAATATTGGCACACTGCCACTATCAAATTATAACAGTACACAATATATAAACCTGCAGTGCCGAGAGTTTCTCATACTTAAACGTACAGGGTAGAAGTTTAGTATGAGCCCAACTGACGTCACGCAGCGATGCGCACAATATGTTTTCGGCATT
>JAVTVY010018790.1:0-73448 GCA_036873755.1 Hanleya hanleyi | reverse complement strand
GGAGGGTTACATTTACATGATTCAGGACACGTGCACTACTCCAATTATATCCCGGTTCTGCAGGCACACCCACTAGTAAAATGATACTGAATAGGGAGGATCCTGTGCTCAATTGTTATTGTTGGATTCACCTTCATCCCCCCCCCCCGCTCTTCCCAATAAAATTTTCTCTGATGCTCGGAAGTGTTTAGAGCTGGCACTTTGTGTCCATATAAATAGCAAATCATATTAGGGCCATTTAATTCTCGGAGAAGAGCATCATGGGTAAATTCAAAATGGACGACAGTTGTGTTTTTGTCGTATTTCCTTCAAAATTGGTGTATTTTGTCTAATGGAAAGTGCATAAAAATACTTTATTTCATATCAGATGATTATTTACTGATTTACAAGGCAATTTGAGCGCAGAAAATGGCACAAATACAAATCAGAAAAATCGTCAATAAAATGGCTTATTTTCATAATATGACGTCACTGTGACATCATCATATAGGCCATCTTCAATTTTGTTACATTTTATTGTAGCGCTGGAACCGGAAAAGACATAATGTGGCAAGTTTCAGCTTCCTAGCCTCAAGGATAACGAAAGTCATGAAGCTATTGGGAAGCCAACTATTTTTTCAATGATAATATTTTCCCTTAGATGCCCTTCTGGGGGCCAGAGGGCGTCACACGACCCAGAGCAATGGGCACCCCTTCTGATATTGTTCTGTATGCCTCAAGTGATGGATGTCCCAAGTTTGGTGCTTTGGTCCAGCGTGTCACAATCTTTTTGCTAAGCCACCTCACTAATTAGAAAAAAGACCATCCTGTGATTCAGACATTTCGAGAGTAAGTTTTGCGATAAATTGCCTAGTTTTGTTTTGGCCCTCTAAGATTATAAGATCTTCTACACAGATTATCAAGATGAACAACTGAAAACAGAAATATATATGTACCAAAGAATGCAGAATAAAAGCGGACAAAATGCAGTATAGAATTTACAATCAAAGGGTGACTGGGATACAAATCATCACAGGGATCAGTTTTAGTTCTTACGGTGTGTTTAAAAATATGCAGTCGGTATATTTGCTTTATTTTTAACTTTTTGGGTAATTGAATCTACACCCTTCACACGATTTACACAACCCTTCATGATTCTAATCGCTACGCAAGCTCTTATAGATTTTATCTCTTATCAAGCAAACATGCGAAATTAAAGACAGGAATATGTATTCATTTCTCCATGTTCTTCATTATTTCATATTTGACCATCACGAATTTTCGAAAATATATCGTAGACAAGTCGCTATTCGATACCGACCAAACACGAAAAAGTGAAAACAGAAATATCTATCCTTTGGGGATTTTGAAATAATCCAGATTTCTTGAAGTTTATATTGTATATATTACACAGATTCAACACATGAGGGTATCTGTGTATGTAAACATAATACAATCCAGGACTTTCCAGAGTTCCTATTCAGAGCTCCACCAGTTATTCATGTTCGTTTATTTTTTTTATTAAAGTTTTCTATCCTTCCGGAATATACACGATCTGTATTGATACTGCATTAATACTATACCCTATACAACAACAACAAATTCAATTTGTTCATCAAAAAATCGAGAGTAGGTTTTGTACTGAAATAAATAGGTTGTTTTGCTACCCTGAGACTGAGATTCTAAAATCTTCCACTAACAGTTCTGCTCACATCCAAATAATGATGAACAAATAAAAAACAGGAATATATATGTTTAAGAGAAAGAAGCTGTATTCATTCACGGTAATCAGGTTTGAATATAAGTTCAAATATAAGGTATGCTGAGGTAACGAAAAAAAAAATTATCGCTGGACCAATCATGGAAAACGAAAATAAAACAGAGATGAAACGAAGATGTTCTCTTGTAATATACGTAATGTTTCAACAAATCCATGTTCTGTTGTCTTTTTGAACATGAGTGATTCATGTAGGTAAAGTAAGTAAGAGCCATTTAAAATCGATTTCATGCTCAAGCTGAAAATAGTGGTTACCTGAAATCATGACGAATTTTACAAATGTCTCTGACCAGTATGTTCCTTCTTTGATGTTGATATGACGATTTCGGCAAAAGATTCTACCTATATCCATTGTTCAACTTTTCAAAATTGTCTTTATAAAGTGTATATTACCACAAAGAAACAAATAATATTGTCTTTTGCATTACCCTTGAAAAAAACTTTTGATAACACGTGAACCAAACGCTAAAACGTATATCAATGTGTAGATTGGGATGAATTTCATGTCAATATCAAGTTGGTGTCCTTTCAGTGGGAGTATTTTTGGAGAAGAGTTAAATTCAAGGAGAAAAATTTCAGTAATCGCCACTTCTTGAAACGTATACTACAAAATAATATGAAGACAGCTTATTTACGAATCAGACACTTTGAGAGTAGTTTTGCGCTGAAGGACATTGTGGCTCATTGACTCCTGGTTTTAGATGATCTTTCTTCAAACTCTTCACAATTATATTTCCTCCGCAATATCTTTGAGATTATATCCGTAATCAAGCAAACATCAAACATTGAAGACCGGAAGTTTCAATAGAGCAACGTCGAAAATAGAAGCCGTAAAGAAATGTAAGCTCATGATCCCTTGGGAATTAAAAATAATTTCGCGAAGCTTATATTGTTCATATTATACAGATTGTTCTATAATTTTGGCGGCGATCTGCGGATGTAAACACAATACTATTGATATCGTTTCCTCCAAATGCATTTTCTATTGTTTCTGTGCAAAGATCAATCAGTTGAGCACGTTCCTTTTTCAATTCTAATTTAATATTCCACTTTCTTTCTAAATGTGGCAATCGGTGTGTCTTGATGCTGTAGTATTACATTTTTTGCATGAGGAATACTCCCTTTGCCATTCGTTCATTTCACACCCACATATTTGTGACCAGTCCCACCGTTGCTTCCTTAAACCACCCCTTTCCATGTTTATCCCAGTTTGACAGTCCCATGCATTCCCTCTCAGTTCACAGCTTCAGATGAAAATTATTTGAGCTTAGAAAAGAAGGAAAAACGGAAAACAGTGTAATAGGAGGCGAATCCGAATAGTGAGACGAAAGAGATAATTACAATTTCGACATCGTAAACTGTCCCTTTCTGGACAGTAATATTCCAGTGGGACCTGCATATGGCGTATACAGATCTCATCTAGTATCATTTGCTAGATCCTGTGTTAAATGTGACGATTTTAATCAACGTCACAAAACATTGTTGCAAAGAACTTCCGTGTGTATCCCAATTTGAGAGTCGCATGCATTCCCGCGCAGTTCATTCAGTATAATTTAAGAAGATAATATTTTTTCACCTTCCAGCATTGTGTAAACTATCATTGTTTTGGGATCAATTCCACAATTCATCTTATATTATAAAGGTTTATTTGAAGGAGTGAGGGCACGACTATTTAACAAGAATTATTTTCCAGTCAAGTATTTCATCCTCTTCTTGAATGTGAACAACAATTGACTGCAAAATCCAAGAGGTCAATCCATGTTGTTCGTGACTGTTAAAATATCATCGACATGGCCGTCTTCAAGGAGGCTACCTTCGAATTTGCCGCAGCGTTCGGTTTTCGGAGTACTTGTTCTCCAAATAAAAAATTATTCATGTGTGGGAATTCTTGGAAATTGTTTTGTCATTTTACCCGATACTCCCGTCGAATATGCAATGACTACTCGGAATCGAGACTTATTTTTTAACACATTTTTTTCTCCTCATTGTCCCTTCTTTCGTGTAATTGCATGTTTCATGTTTTAGCGAAAATTTGTCGTAGTCACATGTTCCCATGCTAAATACAGTACTCTGTGTAATTTGTGCATTCTCGTTCTAAAAATTCAAGAAAATGACTTCGAAATTAACGAAAAGCTTCAAAGCCCACTTTCTCACAATGGGGTTTATCTATATTACTCCAAAACAAACAAACAATTTTGTTGTTTGCATTACCCTTGACACAGGCTTGAATAACACGTGAACAAAATTCCCAAACATATCTATGTCTGCTGATTGTGAAGTACCAAGTCCAAAACAATTTGAAAAGGGCGTGACCCCTTAGACTCACCCGTTTTCCATTCACACGTGTCACCTAATTTGACAAACTCATTAAGGTAATGTTAGATGGGTCCAGTTGGAGCCGCACCGCTCCCAAATGGAAATCATACATAATACCACGACAACCAAGAGACCCATGTATTAACCTTTCTTCAACTAAAATCCTGATACAGTACAGGTTTAAATTCGCCCGTGGAGACATCCCTATTGCATATCAGGCACATGGGGAGAAGGTCTTGCGCTGAAGGACATAGAGGCTCTTGGATCTCTGAGTTCAGATGATCGTTCCGCCAACGATTCTATCCTTGCGATAAAATCTACCAAACAAATATGTGAATGTAAAGGCAGGATTGTATGAACAAGAAAATGGAAGCCATCAAGAAATTTGAGAAATCTGAATGACACAAAATGTCTTCAAGAAATTAGCGGTTATGATCCTTTTGGGATTTTGAAATAAGCAAGATTTCTTTTGTACATCTTATTTATGTTGACCACCAATTTGGGCGATGATATCTGTGGATGTAGACATAATACAATCGATGACTTTTCCACAATGTACTTTTCACAGTTCCTATGCAGACCTCGACCAGTTATGTATTTTCTTTCGCATTTTTTTTTCGATGGAATGATAGTTCAATTTTCATCCGATGGATGTTCTCCAAATCAACATAAATTATTTATGTATGTAATCCTTCACAAAATTTTGTCATTTAATCCGTTACTCATACTTTAGTCGCACATGACATAACTACCCGGAATCGAGACTAATTTTACATATTTATTTCTCTACAATTTTCTTTCTTTTCTTAAATATTTCATATTTGAGCGTAGCCAGATGTTCACACATCAGTGAAATTACACTCAGAGTCTCTGTGGAATTTGTATAGCTGTATTAAGAATGAAAATACACAGTCTTGATTCACACGTCTTTTGACGTCAAGTTTTCTCCAGACGTCTTCATGTGCAGATAGGATGCTCTTTCAGGCAAAGTTAAAGTTAATGACATTTTTTACATTCTTTTAAATCAGCATCGATATACAGTATACCATTTCAGGCCTTGACTCATCTCTTGCAATCACCTCCTCTCTTTTCAGACGTGTCACCTATTTTGACAAATTCATTCTTCAGATTAAAACACGTATTTTTGTTTAGAAACTATAGAAATACATAAGAAACTATATAGAGTTCAACCCAGTTTTAAGGTCATTTCGGATGTTGTCAATTGGAATCGAACTGGTCCCAAGCGGAAGTCACGAAAATCAGGAGACACATGGCTTTATCTTTCTTCAATTACAATCCTGAAAAAAAAATATGGCTTTATAAGCCTGGAAAGTAGTTTGAGCTGCGGGACATACTGACTCTTGGAACTCTGAGTTTCAAGAATGCTGATCAGCGATATGGACTTGACATTTTAGGAACCTTTAGCTGAGTAATGAATCACGGATTTATATTAAATGTTCCTATCCTTCCTGACTTTTTACAGTCTGTATTTATAATGTACTTTGAACTGTACTGATACACGCCATATCAGGCAAAGGCCATTCTGTTCTCCAGACACTTCGAGAATAATTTTCAAGGGTTTTACATATGGGACAGCATGGCTTCAATGGTAAGAGCGACTCCACGCATTGGAAGGGTCGTGGGTTGCATTCTCGCTGACGCATAAATTATTCTTTGTATTAAAAAAATTACTGAGTCTTGATTCACACGTCTTTTGTCGCCAAGTTTTCTACAGACGTGCAGATAGGAGGCTCTTTCAGGCAAAGTTAAAGTTGGTGGCATTTATTTTGTTTACATTCTTTCAAATCAGTATCAATATATATTACATCATTTCATGCCTTGCCTCACCCTTTGCAATCACCTCCTCTCTTTTCTGACGGGTCACCTATTTCGAAAAATCAGATTAAAGCAGGTGTTTTGTTTAGAAACTATAGAAATACACAGGAAACAATATAGAGTTCAAGTCAATTTTAAGGTCATTTCGGTTGTTGTCAATTGGAGTTGAACTGGACCATAGTGGAAGTCACGAAAATCATGAGACACATGAATTTACCTTTCTTCAGTACAATCCTGAAAAAATAACGCTTTATATTCGCCCTTGAAGACATCCTAATTGCATATCCGACACCTGGAAAGTAGTTTGCGCTGCGGAACATACTGACTCTTGGAACTCTGAGTTCCAAGAATGCTGATCAGCAATACGAATTGGATATTTTAGGAAAATTTAGCGGAATAATGAATGACGGACCAGATTTTATGGTATACGATTTGATCATTCCTTTATCTCTTTAAGATTCTATCCGCTACCAAAAAAACATGAAAAGTAAAAGCAAGAATATGTATACACAAGAACATAGAAGCCGCCAGGAAATTTTAGGTTAGGGTCCATTGGAAATGTAGAAATATGAAGTTTATGTTGTACATTTTATGTAGGTTAACCAATAATTTTGGCGATGATATCTGTGGATGTAGACATTATACATTCGACGTCCCAATGTACGTCCCACAGTTCCTAAGCAGAGCTCGATCAGTTATACATGTTATTTTAAATTTATATATTAACTGTTTCTATCCTTCCTGACTTAATACAGTCTGTATTCATACTGTACTCTGAACTGTACTGATACACGCCTTATTTAGTGAGGTGGCTTAGGGCCATATTTTGGGGAGATCGTGACACGCTGGACCAAAGCACCAAATTTGGCACACTCATCACTTGAGGCATATAGAACAATATCAGAAGGGGTGCCCTTTGCTCTGGGCTGTGTGATGCCCTTTGGCCCCCAAAAGGGCATCTGAGGGGCAATATTGTTATTTAAAGAATAGTTAGCCCAGAAACAGCTTCGCTATTTTCATTATCCTTCAGGCTGGGAAGTTGAAACTTGCCACACTGGATCACTGGTTCATGTGCTACCGGAAAATGTCACAAAATCCAAGATGGCGGCCATGATGACATCACATCACGTTTCTTCATTTTGGAGTATCAGGGAAAAGTTTTTTGAGAAGGGAGAGCCGGTGGCTGAAACCACCTATACCAATTAGGTTTACATTATCGCCTGTGTAAAAGGAAACAATCGCCCCTTATCCTTGTAAAAATTGACAATTCAGCTTTTCATCTCGTACAATGGGGAAAAAAGATGGAAATGTCCAAGACTGGACAGTTTTTTAGGGTATTCTAGCATTTACCAGATTCACCCCATGTTGAGGCGTTTAGTTCATCAGACGTCCTCGATGCTCATCCATTAACATCCGTTGAGTTATTTGTTTGAGTTGATCTGTCATAACAGCGCACGAGTTAGCGTATCTAATTCCGCTTAAGGCGTTGCTAGGGGCCGTGTGGATACTTCATAGTATCCATATTAACAGCTGCAATAAAAGCGCGGCTGAGATACTAAGGCTACGACCGTCGAATCCACCGTATTCTCGGGTCTGCAGGTGAGATGCCAAGGGAAGCTTCCCTGTTAAGTCATATGTTTGCTTTTTAGTTGCCAGACGTCATCTTACGCCTGTTGGAGGCCGGGATTTTTTATTGGAAGGCCATCAAATTACGTCCGGATAGCTAACAGAGCTGTATGGCCAGAAAATTAAAAGGAGTCTAAAACCAAGAAGGAATCAAAAGAACATTTAACGCCCAATGGAGACCGAGAACAATAAGCACCAACTAAGCACCATCCAGCCAAGTTGCGTTCCTGTTACTTCAAAGAAGAAATCTTTGAAGCAGCATGGAACCAGACACCCTCCATCCACCCTATAAAACATTGAGGACAGCACACAAGACACAGACAGAACGCTTACATGGTGCAATAGAGACAAGTGATATTACAGTGCTAGACATCACATTATCAAGTTCCTGTTGCTTCTCAGCAAAATGCTTTGAAGCAACAGGAATCTGTACCCACCCAATCACCCGCGCAACATACAAGTAACATGTTGTAGCACTTGTCTATATATTATCATTGAATGGACACAGCTTTGGTCGAATGTTCATGGAACTTTGTCAAGATAGCTGTGGGAATACCAAGTGTGAAAATAGAGGCCCGCAATTTGGGGGGTTTTTTGGTCAAAAGCCTGTCAAACATTTTCAGGATAACTATAGGGATCTCAGAGAGTGAATAGACACAGAAAAAGGATCGGAAATTGCATTTAGCGCCCATTGAGGGACAGGAACATGAAATTAACATTAAAATAACACGTTGACTTCTATCCGTCGCTTTTGACATGACCGAGAGTGCTTAGGACGATTTCAGTTTCAGAGGCAGATTGGGGGAGGGTTACATTTACATGATTCAGGACACGTGCACTACTCCAATTATATCCCGGTTCTGCAGGCACACCCACTAGTAAAATGATACTGAATAGGGAGGATCCTGTGCTCAATTGTTATTGTTGGATTCACCTTCATCCCCCCCCCCCGCTCTTCCCAATAAAATTTTCTCTGATGCTCGGAAGTGTTTAGAGCTGGCACTTTGTGTCCATATAAATAGCAAATCATATTAGGGCCATTTAATTCTCGGAGAAGAGCATCATGGGTAAATTCAAAATGGACGACAGTTGTGTTTTTGTCGTATTTCCTTCAAAATTGGTGTATTTTGTCTAATGGAAAGTGCATAAAAATACTTTATTTCATATCAGATGATTATTTACTGATTTACAAGGCAATTTGAGCGCAGAAAATGGCACAAATACAAATCAGAAAAATCGTCAATAAAATGGCTTATTTTCATAATATGACGTCACTGTGACATCATCATATAGGCCATCTTCAATTTTGTTACATTTTATTGTAGCGCTGGAACCGGAAAAGACATAATGTGGCAAGTTTCAGCTTCCTAGCCTCAAGGATAACGAAAGTCATGAAGCTATTGGGAAGCCAACTATTTTTTCAATGATAATATTTTCCCTTAGATGCCCTTCTGGGGGCCAGAGGGCGTCACACGACCCAGAGCAATGGGCACCCCTTCTGATATTGTTCTGTATGCCTCAAGTGATGGATGTCCCAAGTTTGGTGCTTTGGTCCAGCGTGTCACAATCTTTTTGCTAAGCCACCTCACTAATTAGAAAAAAGACCATCCTGTGATTCAGACATTTCGAGAGTAAGTTTTGCGATAAATTGCCTAGTTTTGTTTTGGCCCTCTAAGATTATAAGATCTTCTACACAGATTATCAAGATGAACAACTGAAAACAGAAATATATATGTACCAAAGAATGCAGAATAAAAGCGGACAAAATGCAGTATAGAATTTACAATCAAAGGGTGACTGGGATACAAATCATCACAGGGATCAGTTTTAGTTCTTACGGTGTGTTTAAAAATATGCAGTCGGTATATTTGCTTTATTTTTAACTTTTTGGGTAATTGAATCTACACCCTTCACACGATTTACACAACCCTTCATGATTCTAATCGCTACGCAAGCTCTTATAGATTTTATCTCTTATCAAGCAAACATGCGAAATTAAAGACAGGAATATGTATTCATTTCTCCATGTTCTTCATTATTTCATATTTGACCATCACGAATTTTCGAAAATATATCGTAGACAAGTCGCTATTCGATACCGACCAAAACGAAAAAGTGAAAACAGAAATATCTATCCTTTGGGGATTTTGAAATAATCCAGATTTCTTGAAGTTTATATTGTATATATTACACAGATTCAACACATGAGGGTATCTGTGTATGTAAACATAATACAATCCAGGACTTTCCAGAGTTCCTATTCAGAGCTCCACCAGTTATTCATGTTCGTTTATTTTTTTTATTAAAGTTTTCTATCCTTCCGGAATATACACGATCTGTATTGATACTGCATTAATACTATACCCTATACAACAACAACAAATTCAATTTGTTCATCAAAAAATCGAGAGTAGGTTTTGTACTGAAATAAATAGGTTGTTTTGCTACCCTGAGACTGAGATTCTAAAATCTTCCACTAACAGTTCTGCTCACATCCAAATAATGATGAACAAATAAAAAACAGGTATATATATGTATAAGAGAAAGAAGCTGTATTCATTCACGGTAATCAGGTTTGAATATAAGTTCAAATATAAGGTATGCTGAGGTAATGAAAAAAAAAAATTATCGCTGGACCAATCATGGAAAACGAAAACAAAACAGAGATGAAACGAAGATGTTCTCTTGTAATATACGTAATGTTTCAACAAATCCATGTTCTGTTGTCTTTTTGAACATGAGTGATTCATGTAGGTAAAGAAAGTAAGAGCCATTTAAAGTCGATTTCATGCTCAAGCTGAAAATAGTGGTTACCTGAAATCATGACGAATTTTACAAATCTTTCTGACCAGTATGTTCCTTCTTTGATGTTGATATGACGATTTCGGCAAAAGATTCTACCTATATCCATTGTTCAACTTTTCAAAATTGTCTTTATAAAGTGTATATTACCACAAAGAAACATATAATATTGTCTTTTGCATTACCCTTGAAAAAAACTTTTGATAACACGTGAACCAAACGCTAAAACGTATATCAATGTGTAGATTGGGATGAATTTCATGTCAATATCAAGTTGGTGTCCTTTCAGTGGGAGTATTTTTGGAGAAGAGTTAAATTCAAGGAGAAAAATTTCAGTAATCGCCACTTCTTGAAACGTATACTACAAAATAATATGAAGACAGCTTATTTACGAATCAGACACTTTGAGAGTAGTTTTGCGCTGAAGGACATTGTGGCTCATTGACTCCTGGTTTTAGATGATCTTTCTTCAAACTCTTCACAATTATATTTCCTCCGCAATATCTTTGAGATTATATTCGTAATCAAGCAAACATCAAACATTGAAGACCGGAAGTTTCAATAGAGCAACGTCGAAAATAGAAGCCGTAAAGAAATGTAAGCTCATGATCCCTTGGGAATTAAAAATAATGCACATTTCGCGAAGCTTATATTGTTCATATTATACAGATTGTTCTATAATTTTGGCGACGATCTGTGGATGTAAACACAATACTATTGATATCTTTACCTCCAAATGCATTTTCTATTGTTCCTGTATAAAGATCAATCAGTTGAGCACGTTCCTTTTTCAATTCTAATTTAATATTCCACTTTCTTTCTAAATGTGGCAATCGGTGTGTCTTGATGCTGTAGTAATACATTTTTTGCATGAGGAATACTCCCTTTGTCATTCGTTCATTTCACACCCACATATTTGTGACCAGTCCCACCGTTGCTTCCTTAAACCACCCCTTTCCATGTTTATCCCAGTTTGACAGTCCCATGCATTCCCTCTCAGTTCACAGCTTCAGATGAAAATTATTTGAGCTTAGAAAAGAAGGAAAAACGGAAAACAGTGTAATAGGAGGCGAATCCGAATAGTGAGACGAAAGAGATAATTACAATTTCGACATCGTAAACTGTCCCTTTCTGGACAGTAATATTCCAGTGGGACCTGCATATGGCGTATACAGATCTCATCTAGTATCATTTGCTAGATCCTGTGTTAAATGTGACGATTTTAATCAACGTCACAAAACATTGTTGCAAAGAACTTCCGTGTGTATCCCAATTTGATAGTCGCATGCATTCCCGCGCAGTTCATTCAGTATAATTTAAGAAGATAATATTTTTTCACCTTCCAGCATTGTGTAAACTATCATTGTTTTGGGATCAATTCCACAATTCATCTTATATTATAAAGGTTTATTTGAAGGAGTGAGGGCACGACTATTTAACAAGAATTATTTTCCAGTCAAGTATTTCATCCTCTTCTTGAATGTGAACAACAATTGACTGCAAAATCGAAGAGGTCAATCCGTGTTGTTCGTGACTGTTAAAATATCATCGACATGGCCGTCTTCAAGGAGGCTACCTTCGAATTTGCCGCAGCGTTCGGTTTTCGGAGTACTTGTTCTCCAAATAAAAAATTATTCATGTGTGGGAATTCTTGGAAATTGTTTTGTCATTTTACCCGATACTCCCGTCGAATATGCAATGACTACTCGGAATCGAGACTTATTTTTGGACACATTTTTTTCTCCTCATTGTCCCTTCTTTCGTGTAATTGCATGTTTCATGTTTTAGCGAAAATTTGTCGTAGTCACATGTTCCCATGCTAAATACAGTACTCTGTGTAATTTGTGCATTCTCGTTCTAAAAATTCAAGAAAATGACTTCGAAATTAACGAAAAGCTTCAAAGCCCACTTTCTCACAATGGGGTTTATCTATATTACTCCAAAACAAACAAACAATTTTGTTGTTTGCATTACCCTTGACACAGGCTTGAATAACACGTGAACAAAATTCCCAAACATAATATCTATGTCTGCTGATTGTGAAGTACCGTATTCCAAGTCCAAAACAATTTGAAAAGGGCGTGACCCCTTAGGCTCACCCGTTTTCCATTCACACGTGTCACCCAATTTGACAAACTCATTAAGGTAATGTTAGATGGGTCCAGTTGGAGCCGCACCGCTCCCAAATGGAAATCATACATAATACCACGACAACCAAGAGACCCATGTATCAACCTTTCTTCAACTAAAATCCTGATACAGTACAGGTTTATATTCGCCCGTGGAGACATCCCTATTGCATATCAGGCACATGGGGAGAAGTCTTGTGCTGAAGGACATAGAGGCTCTTGGATCTCTGAGTTCAGGTGATCGTTCCGCCAACGATTCTATCCTTGAGATAAAATCTACCAAACAAATATGTAAATGTAAAGGCAGGATTGTATGAACGAGAAAATGGAAGCCATCAAGAAATTTGAGAAATCTGAATGACACAAAATGTCTTCAAGAAATTAGGGGTTATGATCCTTTTGGGATTTTGAAATAAGCAAGATTTCTTTTGTACATCTTATTTATGTTGACCACCAATTTGGGCGATGATATCTGTGGATGTAGACATAATACAATCGATGACTTTTCCACAATGTACTTTTCACAGTTCCTATGCAGACCTCGACCAGTTATGTGTTTTCTTTTGCATTTTTTTTTTCGATGGAATGATAGTTCAATTTTCATTCGATGGATGTTCTCCAAATCAACATAAATTATTTATGTATGTAATCCTTCACAAAATTTTGTCATTTTATCCGTTACTCATACTTTAGTCGCACATGACATAACTACCAAGAATCGAGACTAATTTTACATATTTATTTCTCTACAATTTTCTTTCTTTTCTTATATATTTCATATTTGAGCGTAGCCAGATGTTCACACATCAGTGAAATCCCTATTGCATATCAGGCACATGGGGAGAAGTCTTGTGCTGAAGGACATAGAGGCTCTTGGATCTCTGAGTTCAGATGATCGTTCCGCCAACGATTCTATCCTTGCGATAAAATCTACCAAACAAATATGTAAATGTAAAGGCAGGATTGTATGAACGAGAAAATGGAAGCCATCAAGAAATTTGAGAAATCTGAATGACACAAAATGTCTTCAAGAAATTAGGGGTTATGATCCTTTTGGGATTTTGAAATAAGCAAGATTTCTTTTGTACATCTTATTTATGTTGACCACCAATTTGGGCGATGATATCTGTGGATGTAGACATAATACAATCGATGACTTTTCCACAATGTACTTTTCACAGTTCCTATGCAGACCTCGACCAGTTATGTATTTTCTTTTGCATTTTTTTTTCGATGGAATGATAGTTCAATTTTCATCCGATGGATGTTCTCCAAATCAACATAAATTATTTATGTATGTAATCCTTCACAAAATTTTGTCATTTAATCCGTTACTCATACTTTAGTCGCACATGACATAACTACCCGGAATCGAGACTAATTTTACATATTTATTTCTCTACAATTTTCTTTCTTTTCTTAAATATTTCATATTTGAGCGTAGCCAGATGTTCACACATCAGTGAAATTACACTCAGAGTCTCTGTG
Source organism: Hanleya hanleyi (assembly GCA_036873755.1). Classification (NCBI taxonomy): domain Eukaryota; kingdom Metazoa; phylum Mollusca; class Polyplacophora; order Lepidopleurida; family Hanleyidae; genus Hanleya; species Hanleya hanleyi. Next base: position 59,495 of record JAVTVY010018790.1, on the reverse strand, counting down.
GAATTTGTATAGCTGTATTAAGAATGAAAATACACAGTCTTGATTCACACGTCTTTTGACGTCAAGTTTTCTCCAGACGTCTTCATGTGCAGATAGGATGCTCTTTCAGGCAAAGTTAAAGTTAATGACATTTTTTACATTCTTTTAAATCAGCATCGATATACAGTATACCATTTCAGGCCTTGACTCATCTCTTGCAATCACCTCCTCTCTTTTCAGACGTGTCACCTATTTTGACAAATTCATTCTTCAGATTAAAACACGTATTTTTGTTTAGAAACTATAGAAATACATAAGAAACTATATAGAGTTCAACCCAGTTTTAAGGTCATTTCGGATGTTGTCAATTGGAATCGAACTGGTCCCAAGCGGAAGTCACGAAAATCAGGAGACACATGGCTTTATCTTTCTTCAATTACAATCCTGAAAAAAAAATATGGCTTTATAAGCCTGGAAAGTAGTTTGAGCTGCGGGACATACTGACTCTTGGAACTCTGAGTTTCAAGAATGCTGATCAGCGATATGGACTTGACATTTTAGGAACCTTTAGCTGAGTAATGAATCACGGATTTATATTAAATGTTCCTATCCTTCCTGACTTTTTACAGTCTGTATTTATAATGTACTTTGAACTGTACTGATACACGCCATATCAGGCAAAGGCCATTCTGTTCTCCAGACACTTCGAGAATAATTTTCAAGGGTTTTACATATGGGACAGCATGGCTTCAATGGTAAGAGCGACTCCACGCATTGGAAGGGTCGTGGGTTGCATTCTCGCTGACGCATAAATTATTCTTTGTATTAAAAAAATTACTGAGTCTTGATTCACACGTCTTTTGTCGCCAAGTTTTCTACAGACGTGCAGATAGGAGGCTCTTTCAGGCAAAGTTAAAGTTGGTGGCATTTATTTTGTTTACATTCTTTCAAATCAGTATCAATATATATTACATCATTTCATGCCTTGCCTCACCCTTTGCAATCACCTCCTCTCTTTTCTGACGGGTCACCTATTTCGAAAAATCAGATTAAAGCAGGTGTTTTGTTTAGAAACTATAGAAATACACAGGAAACAATATAGAGTTCAAGTCAATTTTAAGGTCATTTCGGTTGTTGTCAATTGGAGTTGAACTGGACCATAGTGGAAGTCACGAAAATCATGAGACACATGAATTTACCTTTCTTCAGTACAATCCTGAAAAAATAACGCTTTATATTCGCCCTTGAAGACATCCTAATTGCATATCCGACACCTGGAAAGTAGTTTGCGCTGCGGAACATACTGACTCTTGGAACTCTGAGTTCCAAGAATGCTGATCAGCAATACGAATTGGATATTTTAGGAAAATTTAGCGGAATAATGAATGACGGACCAGATTTTATGGTATACGATTTGATCATTCCTTTATCTCTTTAAGATTCTATCCGCTACCAAAAAAACATGAAAAGTAAAAGCAAGAATATGTATACACAAGAACATAGAAGCCGCCAGGAAATTTTAGGTTAGGGTCCATTGGAAATGTAGAAATATGAAGTTTATGTTGTACATTTTATGTAGGTTAACCAATAATTTTGGCGATGATATCTGTGGATGTAGACATTATACATTCGACGTCCCAATGTACGTCCCACAGTTCCTAAGCAGAGCTCGATCAGTTATACATGTTATTTTAAATTTATATATTAACTGTTTCTATCCTTCCTGACTTAATACAGTCTGTATTCATACTGTACTCTGAACTGTACTGATACACGCCTTATTTAGTGAGGTGGCTTAGGGCCATATTTTGGGGAGATCGTGACACGCTGGACCAAAGCACCAAATTTGGCACACTCATCACTTGAGGCATATAGAACAATATCAGAAGGGGTGCCCTTTGCTCTGGGCTGTGTGATGCCCTTTGGCCCCCAAAAGGGCATCTGAGGGGCAATATTGTTATTTAAAGAATAGTTAGCCCAGAAACAGCTTCGCTATTTTCATTATCCTTCAGGCTGGGAAGTTGAAACTTGCCACACTGGATCACTGGTTCATGTGCTACCGGAAAATGTCACAAAATCCAAGATGGCGGCCATGATGACATCACATCACGTTTCTTCATTTTGGAGTATCAGGGAAAAGTTTTTTGAGAAGGGAGAGCCGGTGGCTGAAACCACCTATACCAATTAGGTTTACATTATCGCCTGTGTAAAAGGAAACAATCGCCCCTTATCCTTGTAAAAATTGACAATTCAGCTTTTCATCTCGTACAATGGGGAAAAAAGATGGAAATGTCCAAGACTGGACAGTTTTTTAGGGTATTCTAGCATTTACCAGATTCACCCCATGTTGAGGCGTTTAGTTCATCAGACGTCCTCGATGCTCATCCATTAACATCCGTTGAGTTATTTGTTTGAGTTGATCTGTCATAACAGCGCACGAGTTAGCGTATCTAATTCCGCTTAAGGCGTTGCTAGGGGCCGTGTGGATACTTCATAGTATCCATATTAACAGCTGCAATAAAAGCGCGGCTGAGATACTAAGGCTACGACCGTCGAATCCACCGTATTCTCGGGTCTGCAGGTGAGATGCCAAGGGAAGCTTCCCTGTTAAGTCATATGTTTGCTTTTTAGTTGCCAGACGTCATCTTACGCCTGTTGGAGGCCGGGATTTTTTATTGGAAGGCCATCAAATTACGTCCGGATAGCTAACAGAGCTGTATGGCCAGAAAATTAAAAGGAGTCTAAAACCAAGAAGGAATCAAAAGAACATTTAACGCCCAATGGAGACCGAGAACAATAAGCACCAACTAAGCACCATCCAGCCAAGTTGCGTTCCTGTTACTTCAAAGAAGAAATCTTTGAAGCAGCATGGAACCAGACACCCTCCATCCACCCTATAAAACATTGAGGACAGCACACAAGACACAGACAGAACGCTTACATGGTGCAATAGAGACAAGTGATATTACAGTGCTAGACATCACATTATCAAGTTCCTGTTGCTTCTCAGCAAAATGCTTTGAAGCAACAGGAATCTGTACCCACCCAATCACCCGCGCAACATACAAGTAACATGTTGTAGCACTTGTCTATATATTATCATTGAATGGACACAGCTTTGGTCGAATGTTCATGGAACTTTGTCAAGATAGCTGTGGGAATACCAAGTGTGAAAATAGAGGCCCGCAATTTGGGGGGTTTTTTGGTCAAAAGCCTGTCAAACATTTTCAGGATAACTATAGGGATCTCAGAGAGTGAATAGACACAGAAAAAGGATCGGAAATTGCATTTAGCGCCCATTGAGGGACAGGAACATGAAATTAACATTAAAATAACACGTTGACTTCTATCCGTCGCTTTTGACATGACCGAGAGTGCTTAGGACGATTTCAGTTTCAGAGGCAGATTGGGGGAGGGTTACATTTACATGATTCAGGACACGTGCACTACTCCAATTATATCCCGGTTCTGCAGGCACACCCACTAGTAAAATGATACTGAATAGGGAGGATCCTGTGCTCAATTGTTATTGTTGGATTCACCTTCATCCCCCCCCCCCGCTCTTCCCAATAAAATTTTCTCTGATGCTCGGAAGTGTTTAGAGCTGGCACTTTGTGTCCATATAAATAGCAAATCATATTAGGGCCATTTAATTCTCGGAGAAGAGCATCATGGGTAAATTCAAAATGGACGACAGTTGTGTTTTTGTCGTATTTCCTTCAAAATTGGTGTATTTTGTCTAATGGAAAGTGCATAAAAATACTTTATTTCATATCAGATGATTATTTACTGATTTACAAGGCAATTTGAGCGCAGAAAATGGCACAAATACAAATCAGAAAAATCGTCAATAAAATGGCTTATTTTCATAATATGACGTCACTGTGACATCATCATATAGGCCATCTTCAATTTTGTTACATTTTATTGTAGCGCTGGAACCGGAAAAGACATAATGTGGCAAGTTTCAGCTTCCTAGCCTCAAGGATAACGAAAGTCATGAAGCTATTGGGAAGCCAACTATTTTTTCAATGATAATATTTTCCCTTAGATGCCCTTCTGGGGGCCAGAGGGCGTCACACGACCCAGAGCAATGGGCACCCCTTCTGATATTGTTCTGTATGCCTCAAGTGATGGATGTCCCAAGTTTGGTGCTTTGGTCCAGCGTGTCACAATCTTTTTGCTAAGCCACCTCACTAATTAGAAAAAAGACCATCCTGTGATTCAGACATTTCGAGAGTAAGTTTTGCGATAAATTGCCTAGTTTTGTTTTGGCCCTCTAAGATTATAAGATCTTCTACACAGATTATCAAGATGAACAACTGAAAACAGAAATATATATGTACCAAAGAATGCAGAATAAAAGCGGACAAAATGCAGTATAGAATTTACAATCAAAGGGTGACTGGGATACAAATCATCACAGGGATCAGTTTTAGTTCTTACGGTGTGTTTAAAAATATGCAGTCGGTATATTTGCTTTATTTTTAACTTTTTGGGTAATTGAATCTACACCCTTCACACGATTTACACAACCCTTCATGATTCTAATCGCTACGCAAGCTCTTATAGATTTTATCTCTTATCAAGCAAACATGCGAAATTAAAGACAGGAATATGTATTCATTTCTCCATGTTCTTCATTATTTCATATTTGACCATCACGAATTTTCGAAAATATATCGTAGACAAGTCGCTATTCGATACCGACCAAACACGAAAAAGTGAAAACAGAAATATCTATCCTTTGGGGATTTTGAAATAATCCAGATTTCTTGAAGTTTATATTGTATATATTACACAGATTCAACACATGAGGGTATCTGTGTATGTAAACATAATACAATCCAGGACTTTCCAGAGTTCCTATTCAGAGCTCCACCAGTTATTCATGTTCGTTTATTTTTTTTATTAAAGTTTTCTGTCCTTCCTGAATATACACGATCTGTATTGATACTGAATTAATACTATACCCTATACAACAACAAATTCAATTTGTTCATCAAAAAATCGAGAGTAGATTTTGTACTGAAATAAATAGGTTGTTTTGCTACCCTGAGACTGAGATTCTAAAATCTTCCACTAACAGTTCTGCTCACATCCAAATAATGATGAACAAATAAAAAACAGGTATATATATGTATAAGAGAAAGAAGCTGTATTCATTCACGGTAATCAGGTTTGAATATAAGTTCAAATATAAGGTATGCTGAGGTAATGAAAAAAAAAAATTATCGCTGGACCAATCATGGAAAACGAAAACAAAACAGAGATGAAACGAAGATGTTCTCTTGTAATATACGTAATGTTTCAACAAATCCATGTTCTGTTGTCTTTTTGAACATGAGTGATTCATGTAGGTAAAGAAAGTAAGAGCCATTTAAAATCGATTTCATGCTCAAGCTGAAAATAGTGGTTACCTGAAATCATGACGAATTTTACAAATGTCTCTGACCAGTATGTTCCTTCTTTGATGTTGATATGACGATTTCGGCAAAAGATTCTACCTATATCCATTGTTCAACTTTTCAAAATTGTCTTTATAAAGTGTATATTACCACAAAGAAACAAATAATATTGTCTTTTGCATTACCCTTGAAAAAAACTTTTGATAACACGTGAACCAAACGCTAAAACGTATATCAATGTGTAGATTGGGATGAATTTCATGTCAATATCAAGTTGGTGTCCTTTCAGTGGGAGTATTTTTGGAGAAGAGTTAAATTCAAGGAGAAAAATTTCAGTAATCGCCACTTCTTGAAACGTATACTACAAAATAATATGAAGACAGCTTATTTACGAATCAGACACTTTGAGAGTAGTTTTGCGCTGAAGGACATTGTGGCTCATTGACTCCTGGTTTTAGATGATCTTTCTTCAAACTCTTCACAATTATATTTCCTCCGCAATATCTTTGAGATTATATCCGTAATCAAGCAAACATCAAACATTGAAGACCGGAAGTTTCAATAGAGCAACGTCGAAAATAGAAGCCGTAAAGAAATGTAAGCTCATGATCCCTTGGGAATTAAAAATAATTTCGCGAAGCTTATATTGTTCATATTATACAGATTGTTCTATAATTTTGGCGGCGATCTGCGGATGTAAACACAATACTATTGATATCGTTTCCTCCAAATGCATTTTCTATTGTTTCTGTGCAAAGATCAATCAGTTGAGCACGTTCCTTTTTCAATTCTAATTTAATATTCCACTTTCTTTCTAAATGTGGCAATCGGTGTGTCTTGATGCTGTAGTATTACATTTTTTGCATGAGGAATACTCCCTTTGCCATTCGTTCATTTCACACCCACATATTTGTGACCAGTCCCACCGTTGCTTCCTTAAACCACCCCTTTCCATGTTTATCCCAGTTTGACAGTCCCATGCATTCCCTCTCAGTTCACAGCTTCAGATGAAAATTATTTGAGCTTAGAAAAGAAGGAAAAACGGAAAACAGTGTAATAGGAGGCGAATCCGAATAGTGAGACGAAAGAGATAATTACAATTTCGACATCGTAAACTGTCCCTTTCTGGACAGTAATATTCCAGTGGGACCTGCATATGGCGTATACAGATCTCATCTAGTATCATTTGCTAGATCCTGTGTTAAATGTGACGATTTTAATCAACGTCACAAAACATTGTTGCAAAGAACTTCCGTGTGTATCCCAATTTGAGAGTCGCATGCATTCCCGCGCAGTTCATTCAGTATAATTTAAGAAGATAATATTTTTTCACCTTCCAGCATTGTGTAAACTATCATTGTTTTGGGATCAATTCCACAATTCATCTTATATTATAAAGGTTTATTTGAAGGAGTGAGGGCACGACTATTTAACAAGAATTATTTTCCAGTCAAGTATTTCATCCTCTTCTTGAATGTGAACAACAATTGACTGCAAAATCGAAGAGGTCAATCCGTGTTGTTCGTGACTGTTAAAATATCATCGACATGGCCGTCTTCAAGGAGGCTACCTTCGAATTTGCCGCAGCGTTCGGTTTTCGGAGTACTTGTTCTCCAAATAAAAAATTATTCATGTGTGGGAATTCTTGGAAATTGTTTTGTCATTTTACCCGATACTCCCGTCGAATATGCAATGACTACTCGGAATCGAGACTTATTTTTTAACACATTTTTTTCTCCTCATTGTCCCTTCTTTCGTGTAATTGCATGTTTCATGTTTTAGCGAAAATTTGTCGTAGTCACATGTTCCCATGCTAAATACAGTACTCTGTGTAATTTGTGCATTCTCGTTCTAAAAATTCAAGAAAATGACTTCGAAATTAACGAAAAGCTTCAAAGCCCACTTTCTCACAATGGGGTTCTCACGATTCTAATCGCTACGCAAGCTCTTATAGATTTTATCTCTTATCAAGCAAACATGCGAAATTAAAGACAGGAGTATGCATTTATTTTCCACGTTGTTCCTTATTTCATATTTGAGCGTCACGGATTGTCGAAAATATGTCGTAGGTAATTCGCTATTCGATACCGACCAAACACGAAAAAGTGAAAACAGAAATATCTATCCTTTGGGGATTTTGAAATAATCCAGATTTCTTGAAGTTTATATTGTATATATTACGCAGATTCAACACATGAGGGTATCTGTGTATGTAAACATAATACAATCCAGGACTTTCCAGAGTTCCTATTCAGAGCTCCACCAGTTATTCATGTTCGTTTATTTTTTTTATTAAAGTTTTCTATCCTTCCTGAATATACACGATTTGTATTGATACTGCATTAATACTATACCCTATACAACAACAAATTCAATTTGTTCATTAAAAAATCGAGAGTAGGTTTTGTACTGAAATAAATAGGTTTTTTTGCTACCCTGAGACTGAGATTATAAAATCTTCCACTAACAGTTCTGCTCACATCTAAATAATGATGAACACATGAAAAACAGGAATATATATGTATAAGAGAAAGAAGCTGACCAGAAAACAGGTTAGAATATTAGGAACTGTAGGGTGAATGATTCATTGGATTGTGTCTGCATTATGAAGAGGATAGCGATAGGATCATCGTCATGATAACGCATAACCATCGGTTCATTCACGGTAATCAGGTTTGAATATAAGTTCAAATATAAGGTATGCTGAGGTAATGAAAAAAAAAATTATCGCTGGACCAATCATGGAAAACGAAAATAAAACAGAGATGAAACGAAGATGTTCTCTTGTAATATACGTAATGTTTCAACAAATCCATGTTCTGTTGTCTTTTTGAACATGAGTGATTCATGTAGGTAAAGAAAGTAAGAGCCATTTAAAGTCGATTTCATGCTCAAGCTGAAAATAGTGGTTACCTGAAATCATGACGAATTTCACAAATGTTTCTGACCAGTATGTTCCTTCTTTGATGTTGATACGACGATTTCGGCAAAAGATTCTACCTATATCCATTGTTCAACTTTTCAAAATTGTCTTTATAAAGAAACAAATAATATTGTCTTTTGCATTACTCTTGAAAAAAACTGTTGATAACACGTGAACCAAACGCTAAAACGTATATCAATGTGTAGATTGGGATGAATTTCATGTCAATATCAAGTTGGTGTCCTTTCAGTGGGAGTATTTTTGGAGAAGAGTTAAAATCAAGGAGAAAAATTTCAGTAATCGACACTTCTTGAAACGTATACTACAAAATAATATGAAGACACCTCATTTACGAATCAGACACTTTGAGAGTAGTTTTGCGCTGAAGGACATTGTGGCTCATTGACTCCTGGTTTTAGATGATCTTCTTCAAACTCTTCACAATTATATTTCCTCCGCAATATCTTTGAGACGATCTGCGGATGTAAACACAATACTATTGATATCTTTTCCTCCAAATGCATTTTCTATTGTTTCTGTGCAAAGATCAATCAGTTGAGCACGTTCCTTTTTCAATTCTAATTTAATATTCCACTTTCTTTCTAAATGTGGCAATCGGTGTGTCTTGATGCTGTAGTAATACATTTTTTGCATGTGGAATACTCCCTTTGCCATTCGTTCATTTCACACCCACATATTTGTGACCAGTCCCACCGTTGCTTCCTTAAACCACTTCTTTCCATGTTTATCCCAGTTTGACAGTCCCATGCATTCCCGCTCAGTTCACAGCTTCAGATAAAAATTATTTGAGCTTAGAAAAGAAGGAAAAACGGAAAACAGTGTAATAGGAGGCGAATCCGAATAGTGAGACAAAAGAGATGATTACAATCTGTGCTTCAGACATTTGGAGAGTAAGCTTTGCGATAAATTGCCTAGTTTTGTTTTGGCCCTCTAAGATTATAAGATCTTCTACACAGATTATCAAGCAAAGGTGAACAACTGAAAACAGAAATATATATGTACCAAAGAATGCAGAATAAAAGCGGACAAAATACAGTATAGAATTTATAAAAAGTAGGGTTAATGCTTCCTTGGGTTGTGTCAGGATGAAGGGGATGGGTGTCTAGGATCGTCGTCTTACAGCTGTGAAAATAAAGATAAAGGGGCACACATGATTTATGAATATATAGTAATGAGTAACACAACAAGGATATAAACAACATGGCCGTGACAATGATCCACTGATAAGCATAGGTCTTTCGATTATTGACGCGCGAATTCTTTTATGGACAACGGTTCAATATTACAATTGAATGTCGGATCTGTCTCGGGCAATTCATCAGTTTACCCATGCATGATTATCGTGGGCAAATACAAGTTCATATATACCACATGCTGAGGTTATGAGAAAAACAAAGGAAGAGATTATGTATAGGACAATAATATATCACTGGACCAAAGCATGGAAAATGAAAAAAAAAGGTTTACTAGTTATATATACACACATTTACCAAATGCTAAACAATAAGAGTTTCGAACATTAAAATAAAGAAAATTACATTAGACCATGCATTGTTATCTTTCTTCAAGATGATGCGCAACAAGTGCTTGAACGTTTGTTTGCCCGTAAGAATATATTTTCAACTATATTTGAATGACGAATTGCATCACGCTTTGACATTTTTCATTTAAACGTATCCCCGCATTTAATCTAATATCGATATAGTAATTTATTCCTATGATTTGTTCAATGGATTGCCGATGCTGGAAAGTTGTGAAATTCCGTTAATTAATGGTATTTTATTAAGTATACTGAGCCCTCCTGCAGAAACTTTTACACACCCTCTACAATTTCTCTTCATACAACGTGAAACTATACCTTATAGCTATGGTAATGTATATATCTTTTGAAAGCGCATTTCCTCAGGATTTCAAAAAATTCTTTTTTGTAAATATGTAGGTTGTGAAAATATTCGAATTTTAAAAAATATTTAAAAAAATGAGCCTTCTTTTTTAAATGGCTATTTGAAAAAAAAGTATTCAACTCATATTCACTTATATCATCATTTCCTGTAGGAGACAACTCCAACAGGAAATCTGTGTCTCAGTTTTGTCAATTTTGGTCTAGTTCTTATTTTATTGACATTTAATTGAACTTTAAAAACTTGAAAATTCAAAACTGTGAGATGCTCAATTTTTTAAAGAAATATTCAATTAAATGTCAATAGATTGAGAACTAGACCAAAATTGACAAAACTGAGACACAAATTTCCAGTTGAACTGTTTGAAATTACAAGCGTCTGGTCCGTCATTCATAATTCAGCCGTCGTCCATTAAAGAATATCCGCGCCCATAATCCAAAGACCTATTCCATATTCCATATAACAGTATTAGCACCAAATTCAAAAAGACAATCATAGTATACATAAACATAGGCTTGTTTCCTGCAAGAGAGAAGTGTCAACAGTTTTCAATGATGCCGGCAAGACATCATGATGTTCCAAGAATATCAAATCCGTATCGCTGATCAGTATTCTTAATCCATAAGTCGCATTTAGAAATTTATATATTTGGAATCTTTAAGAAATGTGCTTTCAAGAAATATATACATTACCATAGCTATGAGGCATACTTTTAGCTGTATAAAGACAAGTTCTAGATGATATTAAAAGTGTGTGCAGGAGGGCTCAGTACCCTTAACGTGCTTACATACCATTTGTAAGGTAAGGTTAGAGAGGTAACTTGGATGTAAGGTAACGTGGATGTTAGCGAAGTCCAACCCATGTCCGGAAACGTTCTTATAAACTTGGTATTTTAAACTGATAAATGTCAATCCTAATTCAGAAAAACCAAATCTCGACCACTGTAAATTATCACCAGAACAGAACGTTTTTATTAAACTAGAGACAGATATATTGAAGTTATATTTCCTGTCCATTTCGGAAACTTTTGTAGCCATTTGTCGGGATTTATATATTCAACTCAAGAACGATTAGATTCTGAATGCTGTTAAATTTACCGTAAGTTAACAGATTCTATAACAGAAACATTTACACTGTATATTATTATAGAAAGAAAGTACTTTTCAGCTTTATAATAACAGAAATACGAAGAATGTTTTATCTCATAGAACATCAAATGATGGTGAGGAATGGTGTTGAACGATTCCATCACAAACAACGGTGTCTATAATTACAAGCGTCTAGTCCGTCATTCATAATCCAGCCGTCGTCCATTAGAGAATATCCGCGTCCATATTCCAAAGACCTATTCCATATCCATATAACAGTATTAGCACCAAATTCAAAAAAGACAATCATAGTATACATAAACATAGGCTAGTTTCCTGCAAGAGAGAAGCGGTCAACAGTTTTCAATGATGCCGACAAGACATCATGATGTTCCAAAAATATAAAATCCGTATCGCTGATCAGTATTCTTAATCCATAATAATCGTTTTAAAGTCGTTATCTAGAGAATGGTGTATCTCAGTCACGCTTTGATTGTGACTGTTCATATGAGTACCATGAGGATCTTGAAGTACATGGGTTCATACGGCCCCTAGCCCCGGGTTAAGCGGAATTAGACACAAGTTACGAAAGGTAGCGCCATAGATCTTGCACGCTACGTTCGTATTTTGCTATCAGCATGCGATATGTATCGCCAAATTTGAGAAACTTTGAGTGGAGGCGCTTGGTGGAATAGCCCTGTTTTATAAGTTTCTGCAACAATGTTTTGTGACGTTCATAACGTTTGTGACGTTCATAAGCCAGTTCAACACAAAGTTTGGTATTGACTAATAAGTGATAATACTAGCTCATTGTTAAATAATTGTGTGGTCATGCAGCGCCTATACACGGCATTGGAGACATGGTATGAGCTCTTACTCAAAATCTCCGTGCGGTTTCCGTCAAAATACACATTCGCAATATGCCGCCATGACACTCTCAAAGTACGGGTGCATGTGAATTCATGTGACTGCAGCATTTGGTTATCGGTGTTTCTGAGAAGATAATATTATATTGAGATGTTTGTACACATGGACAATCTTCATTAAAGTGATCGTAAACCCTCAAGTAAAGTTTCCATCAAATGAAAGACGATTGCAAACAGTGTAGGAAAATATGTATTGTATTTTATAATGATTTTATTACACAGTGTAAACTGCAAATAAAGCATGGTATTCTCTGGTGGTCTGTTGCAATCAAATTTAGGTCCAGTGACGTCACACTGCCTTAATACATATATTTCAAACTTTGTATGCACTTTTCAATGCTTAATTCAAGCTTAAGATTAAAATAAACTTCCGCTACGTGCAGACAAGTGAACGTCAAACATCTGGTGGCCGATGACATCCGTCTGAATAACATAATAATTATTTGAAATAGAACTTTTTACAGTTAGCAGAGCGGGCTAAATTTTGATATCATTACGCTAAGCGCTTTACCTTTCCAAATAATATTATTCGACGGCATTGGTCAAATTCAAGGTTCGACCTTCTTGGCCGGGAAATATTCCCAAATAACTATGCCAAAACTCATATCACCGACTGTAACACTCGCTTGGGATAAAATATAAATTTATCAACAGGTAGCTCAATCTGTGGCGAATCTTATTTCCCTAATGAAATGATTACTCTTGCATTTTACCCTAGGTGGCGATGGTATAGTTTTGGTCTTTATGTTCTTTCTTCGGCAAACCTATCTGGTTCTGTTTCCGAGTCCATGCGGATTCTGTAACGCCAATTCGGGGGCGTATCTCGAAAAGCTTTGGACTTGGGCTTTGATTGTTGGTGAGATCATATTGTACAGGATCTGTACATGTACCTCAAAGGTGCTCATTTCCCCTTTCTGAGTGTCTTGTTTTCTGGGTTTACCTGATAAAGAACATGCTTCCAAGCTAATGATAGGTTTGTTCAGAGGCTTTTATTTGATACTCGCTGAAGGCCAACGTCATCCGTTCTATAGGCACTACCTTTGTCCATATCCTCTTTCACGAATATCTGAAAGTCTTTAGTTCGCATCATGTACCGGCAAAGCATGTTTCGGATTTTAATACGTGTGACTGTGAATCGCTGAAATTCTATATAGACTATATAAATTGTGACTGGGGTCCTTGGTGTACATCAGGTATAGAAGTCAGATCCGAAATTCAATATATCCACAAAAGGATTTCCTCATAAATAATCCGAAGACCTTTTTCGTATGACAGTTAGTACCAATCCCGACAGAAAAAATATTTCCCAGCAAGAGAGAACTGGTGACAGGAAGACATACACCATGATGTTATTCACATTGAACATCATGGATATGTATTAAGGCATGAGGTTCAAGAGGTAACTATAGCTCCGGGTTAAGCGGAACTAGACACAAGTTACGACAGGTAACATCAGAGATCTTGCGCGCTACGATCGTATTTTGCCGTAAGTGTTCAGTTTTGATCACAGAATGTGATAAACTAAGAATGGAGGTGTTTGGTGGTATAGCCTTGCTTGATAAGTTTCTGAAAAATGTTCTGCGGCATTGATTTTTCCACGGGATCTTGCAAATACTACCAGGAGAAATATGTATACGCCGTACATTATCAGACATTCCAGACCGTATTCATATTCTGCGTGTCTTGGCTGTAAACGTTAATATACCAACGAAGGAACGACGCATATTATCCACTTTCTGCAGGGTAGCCATACACAGGTCATTTTTGGATATTGCTATCCAGAAGTGGGTAGCTTGTCAAAACTGTTATCGTCTCCCCTGTCGTAATCAACGCGAGAGTATGCTCTTTCGTTCTTTGTGAACATATAGGAATAAATACGATGTTCCATCTGAACTATCAAATGTTTCGTTCAAGTTCATTGAAACGGCGTATATATCCTTCACAGCGTCGCTTATATGGGGATCACCCAATGCTTGGAGATCGTCTATATTGCTGAGATATGTAAAAGGTGGTGAATGTAATGGTTATCACTTGACAATTCCCGTTTATGTAGATATAAGCCTACCACATGTGATGCACCACTAGGATAACTGTACGCTGTTGCTATATATGGTGTTACCAATTTCATTACAGTTAAAGACAAATTCAAGCAACTCTATAAACGAAGAAATATTAAATATGATATCATTTAGGAGCATAGAATTGAAGAAAGCAGTTTACCGATAATAATTATTAAATATAGCCGCAAGCGGCAATGTAGGAGGCCAAGATACAGTCCAGACAAGCTAGATTTAGGGATGAAGAGGCATTGATCACTTCACCTGCAACCTCGCTAGACTTATTTTAAAAGATCTTGGCCCATCGATCATCTGTAGCAAGTTTCGCGTCGATCAGTTCAGCGGTTCCAGAGAACATCTTAAGAGTGTTTTAGGGGAAATCCAAGATGGCCGCCGAACATTTCGACCAATCGGCTTCTTCTTTGGATATGCTTTAGCTCTAATAGGCTCAACCACCACGAATCCACCATATTCAGCATTGACGAGTCCCATAACATACATACAGTCACTTCCGCTATCGAAATCCGTTACTTCAAAATCCGATAATTGACCAATTTGGGTGAATTTCGATGGAGAATATCGGGAAAACTATTGAAGTTCGGTGGACACGATTATATATTTTCGAAAGAGCTGCTCCTGGACAATATAATGCAATAAACTGCAAGGCCATACCTTTCATAGTTCCAGAGTTATAGCCGATACAATATGTGTTCCGTTTTTGACAAAATTCAAGATGGCGGCCAAACCATGTGACCTAGGAGCAAAATTGTTGCATATTCGTGATCGCCATATCGCAATGCATATATGTAGTCACTTTCCCGATCAAAATCCGTTAAATGAAAATCCGACAATTTTGATTGATCAATGGCGGCCATTTTGTTTTACGGAACAAATTTTCAAATAGATGTTTGAGAGCCCTGGATCCATCGAACATGTGTGCCAAGTTTCGCTTGAATCTGTTTTGCGGCTCAGGGCAAGAAGATTTTCAAAGTTTTGAGGTTAAATCCACGACGGCCGCCGAAGCGTTTGGCCAATCGGCTTCTTTGGAGGATATGCATCAGTTCCCATCAGGGCTAATCACCATGTGAAGTTTCAGCGATATCGGTGTATCGGTGTTCACTGTACGGATGTGACAGCTTGGCCCCCTAATGAACTAAGGTGTTCAATAAGCTCCTGATAAGAAATTGTAGTATAGAGAGGCAATAATTTCTAAGTATGTATATGTGTGTACGGCATACTCATATCTTCTGTTATCTAGTTCTTCAGTAAGACATTTTTAGCATTCACATATATTTTACATCCTTCAGATCTCTTGTTCGCAGAGTGAAGAGAAGTTTGGCGCTACGACTTTTGGAACAGGCTATACATCTATAACTTTGTTCCGGTGACAGAATGATTTGATGCAGAATCCTCGTCTGCTGGAACAATAAAGAATTAGCTTACAAAATCTGCAAGTAAGTTCTGCGCCGTGGTGTCTCTCCATGTCTGTTTAGCGTGAGAAAGACTGACCAAACGATCATCCTTGAAGCACCTGAACGGCACGTGTTTGAATGATCGGAACGAGAGAAAGTGAAACCTTCGACCACTTGTCACCTGGCTGGATCTTATCAATGCAGGATGGTGTGCCCTTCCGAAAGAAAAGCAAAAGTTGCGAGCCAGGATTTTTTTTGGATCAGAATAATATTATATTGCCGATTAAAAATTTATATGATAGTGTTTATATATATTTTTGTTTATATGCTTGCTTGGAGTTTGGGATGAATTTTGTCTTACGAATTAGGTATTTCGATTGTGGATGGGGACATTTTGTGGACTCTGGTTGGTAGATCCCCATCTCACACACCGTCTTCGTATTGAGCTGTTGGTATTAGTTTGGAATTAAGAGGTACGCAACGAACACATGCCATCGCTCTGAAGGAAGAGGCCATCTTGCTTCCGACCGGTCACAGTAGCAAGGTACCAAAAAGAGGTTCAGATTTAGCAGAGTTCAGAGGTTCTCCAACCAAATTTTTTTCCACTGACAACATCAAGAGCCTTGCATAGGGTAAATTCGTTTTGGAGGAAATATTGCGCTGTTTCAAAAATAAAATGTCTTAGGAAAGATCTCGATGACATGGTTCGCGCCGCTCGTTAATTAATGCTACAAATGTAGTATATATAATTCAATGAAAAGCATTCAATTCGGTCACATGACTGTCCAGTATCCTTCATGTATTTGACCGTTTGAGGAACCTGTATTGAACGATCATAAAGGGGACACAAGTGTGATTTGCACATGCTGTCACTGCACGTTGTAATTTGTGTCATTTCTCGTCCACGTTGTGTTGAAAACCCACATTGGACCCGACGCCGCATTTTCAACACAACGTTTTCTTGTAGAAGGAAAAAAATCAATATTGGACTAAACGTTGTATAATAACCCCATATTATATTTATACAGAGATGTCAGTCATTCCTGAACATTGCTGTTCAGAAAAGGGCACTACTAATCAAACTATTACGGTTTTTACAACAGCGTTAACTTTCAACATTAGCACTTTACTTTTAGAATGACAAAGGATTTCGAATGTTCATTCCATCGCAATGAAGACATTTTTGGCAGTATGCTGCTCTTGTTCATTACTACGGTTCTTAGTCGAGCGTGGTCTTTCAGCAGAAGCCGTTGTCTTTTGTTGTCAAATGTTTAGTCCCATCCAAGTGATGTTCATTTCCACCGCATTCGTTCAGGAAGTTGGCCAGACAATCAAACGCTTATATCAGCCGGCACGGCATGTAGTGCGACGTCAAATTTAACTCAGTTGCCTTTTCAAAGAATGAGTGTATGACGGTATGATTGTTGTGTGTCGAGCCGCAATCAGAAAGCAAATTCACTCGAAATTCAGTGCTGTGTTAATTGTTACGTTTTATTGTATTCTGTTGTCTGTTGAAATACATTGCAGTGTAGAATGGGAACGGAGGAATGCTGGGCAAAGTCTTTGCTGCCTTGAAATGAACATTCGACGATGTGTCTAAATGTAAACGCCTATCATTGAAAGCCCCACGCTGAAATACGAACCGTAATATTAACGATTTTATGTTACATGCAGTACCATAGACAAAAAAATCGATATTTCGTCTTTCTAAACCAAAATTACCTCTTACTAACGAATTAGTATAGCGACCTCAACTTATCATGGAAAATGACAAAAAGGATAATTCTTTACAGTTTAAAACAATTGCAACCAATATTTTTTTTTTATCCCGAGAATAGAAACAATTTATCATTTTCATTACACAGTATATACCGGCTTGCCGAAACCAATGCCCGATGGCCTAACTTATACTAGGCAATTGAATTGTATTTACTAAATGTCATGGAATGAGTGCAACTTTCCAACATTACCTCTCCTTCCAATTGATAAATATATTATACATGCCCTTGGTATATTCAATATGGAATGAGCTATTTTCCTCATTACATGATCAATATATAAGAAATCTCCTCTATTTTGCACATTTTCAAGGCAAGGATGAGCCGAGATGCCTTGCATATAACCAGACATTGAATTTAAATGATTTTAGAACGAAAGCAGTTAACTTTGACGGTGATTCTAATCAACAAGGGCTGATCAAACAGATGTTCCTTGTAATTTTTCGCTTGACGAGGAGGCCAGGCAAGAAAATGGAATCCAAAATACAACGCTTTTCTTTCCGGATCGCTATATAACACCACACCAACTGTAGTCTCCATAAGATAAACACGGTCTGTCTCCACATTTCGTGTAGCTCGCACGCCCATAAAGGGAAGCATTTAATTGCAAGGTTGTTGTGTTTTACTACCCACAATCTCGTGAAGCAAAGGTACTTTCCAATGTTAGCTTTCAATACGACCGTTCCGCTATGAGCATTTCACCAATGTAATGGACAAGAGCTGAATACTGCCGAACAAATTCTTCATTGCGATGGAATGAAATCCTTTCTTATTCTAAAAGTAATATTCTAATGTTGAAAGCTAACGCTGTTGTAAAACCCGTAATATTTGTTGTCTGTGCCGTCCTTGATTGCCGATATTCATCACGATAGTTACAAAATTAAATCCTGCAGGTCAAATTGCATTGTTCGTTTGAACTAGGTCGCCATTTCGAACGTCCGTAGAGGAGAGAGAAAATGACCCCTGAAAGTTTTCGTTTCCATATTTCATTATATCATATCATAATAGTTGTCAGGTTCAAATATTTGCGAAGGTGACAAATATGAAAATACATGCCAAGAAAATCACCTGAATAGTTGTTCTGCTGCTGTTGATATCCTCTTGTCTTATAGAATCTTCTTGTCTGGCTGTTATTTATCACCATATTAAACTGTTTTATAGAATGTAATGCTCATATCCCGAGTATTCGCATCTTTCGATGTGGGAGAATTTCTGTTTTCAGTGAGCATATCGTTTAATCGTTCTTATATGACGAGAATGAACATTATTCAGAAGCTGCACCAAATTGTACATTTGCGTGGTATGCAATGTGGTTCTTGTGGAAAATAAATTTACCCCGAACAGAATTCATCATGGCATATTTCACATGTCGGAAATCTGTAAGTGGTGCCAGTACCTGGCCAGCAGACGGACGGACTACTTTCATCGGCATAAATTATTAACCGGGCTAGCCCGGCGCGTGCTGCCGCCCACGCACGTCAGCCTGGTTGTTATCGATCCGCCGAGATCCCATCCCATCATTCACAAAACAGCGCTAACCTGAATGATTCCGTCTTCACTACCTGTCACCATGGCAACACGCCACATGAAAGTAGTCATTAATTACATTGGGCCACCAGTGTTTGTAGTTGAGGAGCTGGTTATATGATTGCATATACACGGTGTCAATTAATCGTGACCTACATAGGTGTGTATTTCAGTCGTTCTCCTAATTTCTCGTAGTTCGTTGCATACGCTTGCAGCCTTCCTGACACAGCAGAACGGTTTGGTGAATGGTCCAGGATATAATCGCGTTAATCTATCAGTTACAATCAATAAATCATACACAGGATCAAAATACACAAGCCAATGGCCTAGTCTGCAGTCAATCTGCTATAGCTACCATATTTTCTCGGACACAGAAGTAGAGAACAGATGTTCACAATATTTACACATTCTATTAAGAATGTCTCTTTCGAAATAGCACCTTGGAAATGAAATATTTTGTGTCACAGAATGTTAAACCGTATGCGAATAAAACAACCCCACATAGCAGTTTTAGTGTTCGATTAGTATTTTATTCTGATTTAAACACATATATGTCAAATGCTGAACTACCTATAACCCATATTGTTGGTTTACCACAGCAGACTGTTGAGAAACGTAGTGTCTAACACATCAACTAAATATAAATCAATCTAACTCATTTGTCTATGATTACGGCCGATAGCCATCCACAAGACAGACCCGCGATTATTGACGTTCGATGTTAATGTCCATTGTTCCTTGATGAGTCCACCAACCCGGATTAAATTTGCAGGGGTTACAATATTTCTTGTCTAAAACTTTAAACCTTTATAGATAAATACCTCTTGAGAATACCTGGATGGGCAATTACCTTTATTGTGCGTACCTCTTCGCCACCCAATTTTCAGTACGGTTCTAGAACCATCTGGTCCCCATCGACTGGAAATCGCTTTCTGAAGATAGAAACAAATATTTGTTGTTTGAAATCTAAAACCTGAGAAATAAAATACTCGATAGTTATTTGATGAATGGAAAGAGAAAATGGAAACACATTTACACGTCCTCAAGACCATTGTGACATAGAGGAGGCGTCATATTTTGGAAAACCTAATGTGATAAAATCGCCAAATATTTTACATATGTTTGTAAAATTACTGAACAGATATCACTGACTGTTAAGTAGTTGAACAGCTGCTAACACTCCCAAGCATAGAGGTTTCTATGATTTCATGTATTTAATTCATTTTCGATGGCAGTCACGGCAACTGACACCGCGCATACATTTGTATTTGAACACCTGCATGCATCTGGCTAATATTTGAAATCCTGTGTAGCACATTAACACTGAAGAAGTTTCCGTTTCGATAAATTGCCCTGGTACTACTCTATCTATAATATGATAGACGATTTTTTCATTAACGGTTATGTATGGTATCATGAAGCAGTTCCATTTGTGAGAACATTGCTCCCCTTTCGTTAGATAAATCCATATGCAGAAACTGAATACGGTCGTCAACTTGTCACCACGAAACTTTCTGAATTTGGAGTTGAAAATTCAAACCGGTGTATTCAAAATAAAGGATTGCAAGTTTTCAAAGGATTTTTTACATGTTATTGGGGTTTTTTCAAGTTGATCAGTCCTTACTAATACACTTCAGCATATACGAATGGAGCAATTCATCCTTGCACTCAAGTGATACCAAATGACAAATGATAATTGAATGACATAATACAGGAGAGTGACTCCGAAAATAGATAAATATTTCGACTTAAATTTATTCGTGTCATCAATTGAAATATTGATCTACAAAAATGCGTCTCGCTAATATTATCGGAGTCACCCTAGTTCGTGTATAATGCTTGAGCTGATGGATTAAAAGTCTTGAAATTTTTACTCGACGACAAAGTAATGGACCAAATAATGTCTTGACGACCAAATGTCTAACGAGGGCCTGTTTCAGTTATATCAAAGATTGATCCCAAGACAATGCATTCCTTAGTTAGATCAATTATAAATGACTTTGTCTATTCCATTCCATGCTTATATGGTTAAATTGCTGACAGATTTTTGAGGAATTTACGTATTCAGTATTGCTAAAATAAAGTGCGGCTTCCTCGACAATCTGGGTGGACGACGCCCACACTGTACAACTATAAGAATTATGGCGGTGTACTATGACCGAAAGTACCGAAGGCTTCTTGGATTTTTGATGACATGCTGTTTTTTTTATTGACGCTAAATATCAGTTCGGGGCTTCATCGTCAAACAGTCTTGACAAAGGGGAATGAGCTCGATGTGGCGTGGGTTAGTGAGATAGCAATTCGCTTCTGGTGCAAGATACGACAAGCAATGAAGGGGAAAATCAGGCATTTTCTTCTCTTTTCGTCATTTCTAAAAATCCAATATCCTAAATCCATAGCCTCAAAGAGCAAACGCCATTCGGCGGCCAAATAAGCCTGTGTATGATAGCCTTTGGCCTGGATCGTGGGCGGTGGGAGTGTACGTCAAGTTGGCACTTATTGCGTCCTGAGCATAGATGTAACCTTCCGAGGACGTAGGCTAGGCCATTGATCAATGCTCGTATAGATAATGTCCGTGACGCAAATATCCACCAAACTGCGTCCGTCCCAATTGCCCTCTTGTCACACAGGCGCATTTTACACCCTTCACTCTCTCCCCTCGTAGAGTTTTGGCCCATTAAGACTTAAGTGTGGTGATGTATATCCTTCAAGTGAAAGTTCATCAGAGTTTGATGCTTTACCTTCAGAACGAACATTTCTCCTAGAAGTATGGCACAGAAAAACTGATAACTGCGAAATCTTACACACTCGACGTTAATTATATTATCAGTACGACGGCTACATATGCAATCTCAACGCTTTAACCTTGATAAATGACAATTAAATTTTACATGAACGCTATGAGAGGGATTTGATTGTCTCTTCCTTGAAATATATCATGTTGTTTCATGTTCAGATCTCAATCCATCTTTTGCCAAGAAATGCCATCCCCCAATCAGAAATCCCCACCTCACCCTTTTCCCCATTCCGTCAGAAATCCCCACCTCTCCCCATCCCGCAGACCACAGCTACATAAAATCTATAAGTCTCTAACCCACGTTCCCGTTACAGAAGTATCTTTTTTCTATTCTTGTCGAGAGACCAATCAATCTATCAAATGGATTCAAATAAGCAATATATTTTATCTGTGCCCACGTATCACATACCTACATCATATATCATCACCTGGCAGTTATTGAACACAGCTATTGGATACTCGGATAAAACACCAGGTTTATTCCAAGAAATATTTAAAGATTTCCTTGAATTAGGGCCATATATTACACGTTCACTTGTTCAATAAAGAGAACAGACAAATCGGATCCAATTACATTTCAAAATGGTTTAAAGCTCTTTTCGTTAAATCTAGAAAAAAACACGATTCGTTAATATTTATGTGGACATTTGATATTCCTGGTGATCCAGTAAACACATATATGTGCAAGTGGCCATAATCTGATTGATGTGGATTGATGTGGAATCGCATGACGTCGGGCATTACGGGTTAGTGTCTCTGGGTATTCTTGCATTTACCAGGTTTACCCCATGTTGAGGCGTTTATTCCATCAGACGTCCACGATTTTCATCCCGTAACATCAGATGAGTTGTTTGGGCTGATCTGCCATCACAGCTCCCGATCTAGCGTATCTAATTCTGCTTGAGCCGGTGCTACGGGCCGTGTGGATACTTCATAGTCTCCACATGAACAGCTGCAATAAAAGCGCGGCTGAGATACTAAGGCTAAGTCTGAGAATCCACCGCATTCTCGGGTATGAATGTTAGGTGCCGAGGGATGCTTTTCTGTAGAGTCATATGGTTGCTTTTCAGTCGCCAGACGTCATCAATTTTCTCCACCTCTTGCATATCGGTCAAACGTTTAGTTTGTCAAGGTTTGTCGAGAACTTTTGTCAGCCAGAATTGATATATTCGAACACCTCCGTTCGTCTAACTCAAACGAAAAGGCAAATTAATATATGGTGCCCAATTTCCGCGATTGTTCATACATTTTTGCTGAAATTTTCGCATTTGTCATCACGGAAAAATAATTACCATATATTCCACGGGTGTGTTGGTCACCAGCTGTCGTCAACTACAATTTACATGTCACTGTAGATGTACTCGGTCCTATTTTATGCATGTTACCCGTACGGGGCTTCAGCCAATCAGAAGAATCTGTCAGGAGCTCGCCAGATTAATTTCCTAGGGACACCTATACGGAAACTGACACTTTAAATAGGTGTGAGAAATGAAAACCGAGCAAATAAATCTTTGATCTCGGCGTGAGTGATGTCAGCTGTCATAACAAAATTCAAGCTTCGACTGTTATCGACGATTGCACTGACAATCGACATCCAGATGTAAATTAACTCCGTAAACGAGAGGTTACGCAATCTGTACTCGTATACCTGTGCAAACATAGGGAAATCTCTATCGTGATTTGATTTGACTGGATTAGCGAATAGATAAATCTTGAATCTTAATAAGCGCAAATTAGTGCACTTATCTGAAATTATAATTATAATATTGATAAATAAGAATAATATACATATTACATGTAAAATAGACATTATCCGACCGACCGCAATGCGGTGGCCTTGTGGTTAGAGCGTGGGTTCAGTAAATGTGACTGGGTGGGTGACATATCTGTCTATGACATGTTACTTCAACGGAATAGCACTACAGCATTAGCATCGTTCTATCAGCAGTACGCAACCCCTTCCTCTTCTCCTCGATCGTGATATAACTGAAAAATTGTCGAATCTCGAATTATCGAAGACAGTTGGACCACAGATTCCTTTTTTTTTTAAATTCAGATCTGCATGCCACGATCTTCAAATATGAATTATTCCGTTACACAAAACGACATCCAGAGTTACTGGAAAACAATCCCACACTCGTCTGGCAAAGTATCTACATACCCCATCTCAAATAATTCGTCCAACCGTTCTAATGTTACCCTCTCGCCTATGTAACCTTATATCTAAAATATTGGTTCGACGCAGGTCTTTGCGCTCATTCAGCGCTTGTAATATTTGTGCTTCGGCAATATAGTATTACTTAAGGGCCTAACGGAGGAAAATTACTCCATCCCGAAAGAAATTGATGCAACGACCATATCTATATCTAATTGCAGCTTCTTTAAATATCTGCCTATTGTTTTAGGCTTATTTTAACACGTTTATGGTTACGGTGTTGTGAAACGAAAAAAAGAGAGTATTACATATTTTTACAGTAGATGATTAACCTTTTTTGGTAAGATTATTTAGGAGATGGGTTAGAGTTGTTGAGTGCCTAATTTAGCCTTCAAATAATAGAAAAACACAGGAAACAGCCCATATACTACTGCACTATGGTCACTGTCTGCTGCACCATGGATAAGGATTTTATGTAATTACACACGTCTGGTCCGTCATTCTTAATTTAGCCTTCGTCCATTAAGGATGTCCGCTGGTGGTTTTTGACTTTGGCAGCCATTTTGCCTGTTTTTCTATTGGGTTATCTCCCTTCCCTAGGTTAAGAAATGGGGATTTCCTTTAAAAGCCTTCTAGCCGAGTATTTTGCACACCAACATCCATCCAATTTGCTAAATTTTGATAGACATTGTGATTATCTGCAAACAGTTAGAATATAAGAAAAAGTTAAATACTATCTATATGAATTTTTCATGAATATGTTTCAAAACTAGGGCTATTCCCTATGCTTTCTGGGTTATCAAATTGAGCATGCGTCAGTCCACTTAACGTTGCCTACAGCTAAAAATGCACACCAACCTATATTTTTTTCTTTGTTTTTCCTCATATTACACAATTATGAATGCAACAACACACATTATTCAAAAAGTTAATTACTTTGATTTACCACCAGCGGACATCCTTAAAGAATATCCGCGTCCATGATCCATGGACCTATTCCATATCCCATATAACAGTATTAGCACCAAATTCAAAAACAATCATAGTATACATAAACATAGGCTAGTTCCCTGCAAGAGAGAAGCGGTCAACAGAAACGTTCAAAAAGTTAGACCGCGGTTCGCAGTTCGCAGTTCGTTATTCGCGGGACCCAGTCATTCAGCGACTCATAGCAGCGCCCCCCTGGCGTCAGATTTGGGATATGAATATGCAAAGATATAGAGCATGACATTCTTTCTTGCTATGCAGAGTTTGGAGTTCAAAGTACCCATAATAAAAAAAAACTTACAGATTTCAATATCTGAAGAAATAATTGCTGGTTCCCTCGAATAACGAACTGTGAACCGCGAACTTTATGAACGTTCAACAGAATATCATGCAGGAAATCATCTTTTTCAGATTTGAAATTGATGTTAACTGTCGTATAAAAAAGTCTTTCGGATTTTGACGCAAAATTCTTGTGAGGACGACCGCCGAATATTGCATTTCGGATGTGATGCCTAAAACTTGCAGCTATCCTGTTTGACCTCCATCTAGGTTGATAGATGATCAGGTCTACGATGATCATAATCTACATGGGGGTGAAATATGATCATCTATTGTAACGTTACGTTTTTTTGTTACATTATATTTAGACCTATGCCTCCATGAAAACGTGCGCTCTCTCTCACGTCGATTCTACGACAATAGAGATGATTACAATTTTGACATTGCTAACTACCACTTCCTGAAGAGTAATGTGCCAGAAGGGCCTGCGTATGACTTATGCACATCTCGCCTCGTAGCATTTGCGACATCCTGTGTAAAATTTATGCGTATTCTGTCAAAGTCTCAAAACATTTTCGCAGAAATTCGACAAAAGATAAGATATTTTATTTAACGTCAGTTTTGTATACAAATAACTCTAGCCGAGGGCTAATATCACCGACGAATTAAAATGTAAAAAAAAACAGTGTCAACATTAGATATAAAATAATTTTAATAGATTAAATTACAAGAGATTTACAAGGCTATACCACCAAGCGCATAAACATCAGACGTTGATATCAAAGTGCGACCGTAGTGCCTAATTCGACTCAACCCTGGACTTTAGGGCCGTATGAACAACGTGTTATGTGATATCGTCGCACTGGTCATATGAACAGGCGCAATTATTCAAAGCGTGCTGAAGCACAATACTAAAAAAAACGACTTTGAAACAAAGATACAGATTTGATGACAGGATCATTACCATGCCTCGAGTTTTTAAAATTCTTGAAATTAACTCTCCTCTCGTTGCAACATAGCTAACGTTCGCTTCCAGTCTGATATTGCACGTTTTCTTGCGTGCAAGACAAACTCGTGGAATAACAGGATTGACCCAAAAGTGGGACCCATATTTTAAGCTATGATGTGAAAACGTTGAATTCCGACACTTGTTTACTTGAATATCCAAAATCAGGAAGCAAAACGAAAAATACCTCAAACAGATTCAGCGTGTCCAGTTTACATCTGAATAATGATATGCCCAAAATATAGAATAATAAATAGCAGTGATGTGTATGAGCTTGGTTGTGACATATGTTGATTTTGATTGTTATCTCTAGGACTCGGTGAATCAATAATATCGTGCAAAAAAGTTGACCGTACATGGCCGCCATCTGGATCATTCTTCGCAATATTGTGATAATGCAAAAAGGCTCAAAGAAATGCTGGTCATCTGGCAAATATACGTGTACTGTGCATTTTCTAAATTAAAAGAGAAACATAAAATAATGCCTCTTTCAACGGTTTCGTGCCGTTTCAATTCATCCATGCTTTGCACACAGGGTTCTGGAAGCAGGACGCCGGTTAGTTCAAATGTTTTTCCATAAATTTGCTTCCCGAAAGCACACTTTGACACATAAAAGCGATTCTTAGGAATATCAAAAAATCACTGGGGTCATTTTGATCTCTGTTTTGGCCTCCTGTACAGCCATATGTGGAGATTATGCCTCACTATCCAAGTGTTTGTAACGAAATCACCGTCTGAGATACCCTAGGCATTGATATCTCAAGTGGCTCTGACCCCTACGCTCATCCAAAATTCAATGGCAAGCCTAAAAGGTCAATGTATGGGTATGAAAGTTGTGGTGGTCAAGGTCTAGTACAAAAGTGATACTGGTGAGCATTGGTGATATCAAACGGTGAATAATGGCATTATCGTGGTGTTGGCAAGTTATCTGGATATCAGTATTGGCTACCACTATTTTCAGAAATATGGTTACCATAGCAACAGGTGACCAACCGTTTTATTCCAGGAACTTAATATAGTTCATTCCACACTAACCACGGTTTTGCACAAAGTGCCCCCCCCACCCCTCTAATTTCATAATAAGGAGGGTCGTCCGATTTTGACAGCATGGTAACGCTTTTTCCCTTTCTCTTGATATCTTTAGTGTCACGCTACTAACTAATATCTATAGTATCACGCTGTTGAACGTAACCATTCTTTCAAACGGGCATATAGCACCACAGAATTAACCGTGCCCGGAAAAGAATATTTGGCAGGCAAAAATCCGGACTTTTTCGGGCCGCGACATGATGTCTCCTTTATGGAGATATAATTTTACAAATTAACGAGTAGGTCGATACCCTGTTTGTTTTTCATTGTCTCAAAATGCCCGTTGGAAGTTGAACACTTTCACATATGTAAGAATAAATAATTTCGTAAGTTTTCTCTGAATTGTGGGTCGAATATGACACATGTTCATACATTTTATTGAGTTTTTGAGAAACGTTGTACGAAGTTTAAGAAGCCTTGCACGTTTTTCCATTCAAATTTCTTAGCTTAGTTGTCTCCTGAAATAATGGCACGAGTATGCCCATTCGGAATATATGTACTTTTACATGGTTTTTTGTTCAAGATTTTACAACTATTTATGACCGAAACCCATGCCTGTTTTCAGCCTCACAGAATGTAGTGTGAAATGCTCCCTAGAGGGATTTTCCCAGTGAATAAGAATCGCATAGATCTTTATTACTGTATATTCAGTAAATGGTAATTTCATAATCTTCAAAATTTTATGATCCTGTTGCTGTGGTAACCATATTTCTTAAAAGATTTAGAATATCTTTCGAAAATCGAACGTATACTTTGCAAGATGCTATAATTTAGCAATGTCATAAGTTAGGGGCAGAGGGATTTTTCCAATGAATAAGAATCGCATAGATCGTCATTACTGTATATTCAGTAAATGGTAATTTCATAATCTTCGAAATTTTATGATAAGGCCTTTAATATCCTGTTGCTATGGTAACCATATATCTTAAAGTATTTGGAATATCTTTCGAAAATCGAACGTATACTTTGCAAGATGCTATAATTTAACAATATTGTAAGTTATAGGAGTAGAGAGATTTTTCCAATGAATAAGAATCGCATAGACCTCTATTACTGTATATTCAGTAAATGGTAATTTCATAATCTTCAAAATTTTGTGATAAAGCCTTTGAAATCATGTTGCTATGGTAACCATATTTGGAATATCTTTCGGAAATCGAACGTATACTTTGCAAGATGCTATAATTTAACAATATTATAAGTTACGGGTATTGCTGACTTTCGTTTGGCGGAAGTCACATGATGTAACCCACAAATCAATTGCAATGAATAATGGACTTTCCTCAAAACTACCATCAACAGCAAAAAGTTTAGCTATATGACGAAAAACTCAAGCTACACATGATATTCAGCCTAGTTAGACTTTGATCTGACGTTTTCTCGTATCTTTTAACATTCAATTTCGGCTCTAATATCTACTGCCAGAAATAGACATGGAGAATGCCCCCCTTCTCTCTGACTAATTTTACCCGTAATATGTGTAGTAGAAAATACAAGCAAAGAAATTGAACTTTCACTGTGATAAGTTTTTTTCTGAGATTGTAGATTAAGTGCACATTTATGACTGAACTATAATATCCCATTGAAATCCATCTTATTTCTTGGATTCTCTCATTGATATTAATAGTAAAAAAAAACTATGCGGCCAAAATATCTGCTTATTTGGATGCGCACTTTTTTTTAGTAGCACTTCAACATAAGACTGTTATTCAGTGGGCTTTAATAAACTTTTTTGCGTGTGAAATATTCAGAAATTTTAATTAAGCAGTAACAAGGTTCTGTGCGTATTCATTGAACAAACCCATCGACATGTTCCTGAGATAAAACACTTAATCACCGGTTGCAGTGGTAACCATATTTCTGAAACAAAGTTGTAAAAGTGATACCCAACTAACCTGTATACCATGTGTTAATGGAATTCAAACTAGAGTAATAATTCTGTGTATTTGTAAATAGGATATAGGTCGTCATTTGTCTTCCTAATTAGCTCTCTTTCATCGTGTGACACCATCGAAGCTCATTTGCATAAAAAATTGTACCAGCGACCAAAAAAAAAACTTCGTGCATGTAGTGCAACTCCTAATATATATCGGTGACGCAAATTTATTATTTCCGTATGTTTTTTGTTATTTATATTTATTACTAATGTAAATGAAGAAAATCAATCAAATTTGTTAACTTTAGTTCAATATTCCCAAAACAATGTCATATTTATAAAACTTGACACACGGTGTTTTCTATATCATTTATAGACGATGCTATGTGAAGAAATCTTTCTGTATAACACCAGTGGTTTAGAATGAGTAGTATAGCTAGAATGGTGACCAGGCTCAACAATGAGATGCTGGCCTACTTTACTGCTAGAGAACCAACTTTAGTTTTACCTCAATTTATTCCTTGACGCCTGTACTTTCTTTCATGCTCTCTCATTCGTTTCTCGTTATACACAGCACAAAATTATAATGACTAACACCCACCACCCTTAAAGGTAGCGTCATTTTCACAATGGCTTCCGCATGTGTCACTGCGCATGTGCATTCTATCACCACAGTCTTCATTTTGGATATGAGAACGAACCCATCGCTGTTTCACAACAAATATACAAAAGAACTGCGACGGGTTTCCCCATCTAAGAAGAAGCATGTCAAATACAGGTGTCCAGGCTGAACTCGAAATCAGTTTTCCCTTTAACACTGAGTAGTCATATTTAAAATTACGCTATTTATAATTTGAAATTCTTTTTTTTTTGCTGGATGAAATATCTAACGATACATTCTGAAACTTACTAAAAAGAATAATTTTGTGACTCAGAGGGTCTACAAACGTTAAAACCTATCAATTTAGTACATATTTATCTTCCACCAAGCATGTTCGTGCGCTTACGAGTTCATAAGAATTTCTCTGTGAGAGGTGGTTTCCTAACAAATTGTAGGCGTCAGATACTATATTCAATATTCAGCTGCAATCAACAAAAGAATAAGCCTTTTCGCGGTTACAACCCTTACTGTCCAGAAGTGTCTTTGAAGTAACTTTGAAGTAACTTTAAAGTGTGGCCATATTTTAACCTTGAAGTGCAAGGCTCAAATATTTTAACCTTGAAGTGCAAGGCTCAGAGTCAGAAGTGTGCTTCCAGTGTGGGTATTGTTTTGTAGCAATGCCATATAAGGGCATTGATTTAAACTGTATATTTATTTCAAAAGAAAACTGAGGGCATTGAAGTCACAATGAAGTCACTTAGAAGTACTTTTGAAGTGTGCCTCAAATATGTTAATTATAAGTACTGCAAAGGCACTTCATAGACATTTCCACAGAAGGGTAACCTTCATAGGCACTTCTGAAGTGCTCTTGAAGTACCTAATTAGAATATTTGAGGCACTTCAATGTCCTTATATGGTAAGGCACTTCATCCACTCTTCTACAGAAGGATACCTTTCATATGCACTTCTGAAGTGCTCTTGAAGTACCTTATTAGTATCATAGCAAATCCGTGTAATGAAAAGGTATGTAGCCACGAGATATTTACTTTCCCGGAAAAGAAGACACAAATATATATTTGAGCACAGAACGTTTTATTTGGAGAAAATACAGAGTGAGACAAAACAGTACATCATAAAATATTTACAATAAACCGGATGGTTCTTAACAAGAAACATGTAGTTTATATAACCGCTAGCACAAATCCTTGAGACAAAATACAGCACAGTACTATATATGTATGTATTTACATGCAGTCTTTGGTATGAGAATTTATTGCAGTGTTATTATTATTCAAGGGTGACCGTGTTCTTGTCCAACTTGAACTTGAAGCAGCAGATATTTCGAAGGATAATTTGCGTTAGTTGCCCTGAGGTCCACTCGGTCGTAATCCAACTTTTGCTGAAACCCACCAGTCTGAATTGTGAACTTCTTGGCCTGTGGCGATAAATACATGCATATAATTAAAACCTGATCAGTTGTATATATGGTTCCATATGACATGCAATCCAGTTTTTCTTTTTTTTAATACACTCAGAATGATTGAATAGATTGACTACCATAAAGGGCAAAGAATGGAACACATCCCTACGATTTACAAAAGATTGATGAAGATGTCTATTATCCTTCTTTAGTACGCCATGATATACAACAAGGGAGATAAACAGTTTGTGTGATGTTCTAACCAATATACACTATGAAGAAATCAACCATACCTAGGTGCTCATTAAATTTCCCATCAGTCGAGTGGCTGCTTGAAGTGAGCCGAGGTCCTTGTAGCAGCTGTATTCTGGAATATGAATGTAAGAAGCCATTAGAATTGAAGAGAAACAATTATGTGAATTTTTATAATTTGTCTTTGTTAATTTCTGGTTCAACTAAATCTCCATACAGGGTTTCAAATAACAGATAAATGCTTATTAACTACAAATTGTATTCTTACAGTTTTGAAATGAAATAAATGTATGAAATGAAATGTTCTCATTTCTCAAGATGTGGGTAGAAATGTACAATTGAAGTGTGTGAAGATCCTAAGCTTTGGTATATGAATAGTGCAATCAATAGACAAGGAAAATATAGCCTGTTATAATGATGAAAAGTCTAATCATAATTGATTATACTTTTTCTGATTACAGCTAAAAATAGGTTATGCTAACATTTTATTATCAATATATTTTAAAACTTATTTCTTTACCATTTTTTTTCAAAAATCTGGTATGGAAATATTCTACAATCTTCTGCAAGGAACAAAAATCAATAAATTTTATAAATCAATAAACAGTTCAAAACAACAAGATAATTTATTTAGAGCTACCATCCAGTTAAATCCACCAAGTATACAAGCAGTTTTGTGATAAAAATATCTCACCTTCAGGGGATTTCCTCCAGGGGTGCATGCCAATCTTCATATGAGGTCCCCAAGCCTGGGGTTTCCAAGCTGACAATTCACACAATCATAACAATGGCAATTAATCCACACTGCCTTGATAAACCTGGGTAGATCTGAAAGTGATATTGAGACAGAGATATGGATATTTCGCCATGCTATATGACCCGTTAAATTTGACTGCAATTATAAGGTGGAGTACATTATTACAACCTGCAGTCCATGTAGCAATATTTATTGAGGCCAATATCAATTTTTTAATATGCCAAGTATATGTAAAGGGAAACTTGTTGATAAAATAAATAGCTCATACTCCCAGGTCTACATCACTGTTCAGCTCAGTTCTTTGCTTATTAAGTTATGAAAAACAGAAAAATTATAGTTATATTTATAATTTACTTACCATATCACTAGCTGCACTCATCACCATCTGCAATACAGTTCTTCAAACCTCCCTAGTTCTAGCTTAACATGAACAAATCCATCTGATTTTTGCAGTTGGAGAGGTCAGCCATTTTGTTTGTTTTGACTGGTGGCGCCCCCGGTGTTCAATTAAATTTTCAAGGGCAGATAACTCTACCCATTTTGGCGAGACAGTTCAGAAGAAAAAGACTATCAGAAACAGAAATTATATATATATTATATTTAGTGATAATAATGAAGAGGATAATATAAAGTATTCTTTAATGGGTATTTTTTGTTGCTGGCATTATGTTAGAACTGATTCTTCTAAAAATATTTTCCCATTTTGTCCAATTTACTATAAAATCATGGATTTGGAATGACTATAAAATCTGAATTCAACAAGATTTCTTATCTAATATGTGAGAGACTGATATTATTAATATCTTTATTTTATTCAAATAGAAACCCATAGTACTGATCACTTTAAAAGATCCAAAAAAGTGTTCACAGTTCTGAGTAATATGTCAGTAACCACCTGTGAATATTTTACACAGTTGTAGCTATTTTGAACTGTGAAGTACAAATCTGATGTTTAGTGGTTTCATTGAAATGAGATTTGATGTCACTGAGTGAAATCAAATCAGCCAACTTTAAGCTGGGATATTCCCAGAGCTA
The DNA here is from genome assembly GCA_036873755.1 of Hanleya hanleyi. Classification (NCBI taxonomy): domain Eukaryota; kingdom Metazoa; phylum Mollusca; class Polyplacophora; order Lepidopleurida; family Hanleyidae; genus Hanleya; species Hanleya hanleyi. The sequence continues at coordinate 26,221 of JAVTVY010018790.1, read as the reverse complement.
ATTATTATCATTGAAACTTGTATACATGTAGTTCTAATTTATAATGTAATGTTACTGTAACGGTTTGTGGGAAAATTCCAATAATCTAGAAATCCTATTGGGTTGAATCTTATAGGATTTTTCAGAATCTTATAGGATTTTTTCAGCATCTTATAAGATTTTTCAGACTCCTATATTTTAGAATCTTATAGGATTTTTTAGAATCTTATAGGATTTTTCAAAATCTTATAGGATCCTATAAGATATTTTTTGTAAGGGGAAGTCCCCCAAGTTATGTTATATAACTGACAAAGTCCAAGAAGTGTCTTTGAGGAGTACCTTAGATTATGCCGAACAATAACTAAGTCTCAGAAATATCCCTGAAGTCCCCCAAGTTTTGCTGAAGAACTGACAAAGTCCACGAAGTGTCTTTGAGGAGTACCTTGGATTATGCCGAACAAAAACAAAGTCTCAGAAGTGTCTCTGAAGTCCCTCATTTTTTGTTATGAAATTGACAAAGTCCATGAAGTGTCTTTGAGGAGTCCCCTGGCTACTGCCTTTTTCTGATGAAGTACCTTTGAAATGTGCCAGTATTTTTCTCTGTTGTTGAAGTGCCTTTGCAGTGTACTCTTCAGAGGCACTTCTAGGCACACTTCACATGAAGTGTGACACTTCTGGACAGTAAGGGAAGAATCGGGGGGTGATGACGGCCCTTTTTCTACGCTATAAAGAGATCATTTATCTCTCAAAATATGCAAGACGGAAAAATTGACATGCTTCCTAGTCTATTTAACGTTGATTTCTCGAGTTTCATAACAATTTACCCAGTAGGGTTAGTAAAATCATCAGCAGGTCAGTCCGTACACTGGGCTTCTTGTGTTAATTTAGCGGCACAGGAAGTGAAAGTATCACCTCTCCGACCCCAGAATGCAGTGCGTTTAACATGGTGTTGTTGTTGTTGTAAATTTGTAACCGCGAAAAGGAGTATTCCAGCGTCAATAATCAGAAGATCTTTATCATACTTCAATTAACATCAATTCTAAATATGCATAAAATGGGGTAAAAAGCAAGAAAGAAAACTTAATGGTTTCCTGCAATAGACAAGCGGTCAACAATGATGACAGCAAAACATCATGATCTTTACAAAAATTATACGTTTTCTAAATGAAATTCCAAGTCGTTTTCTAGAAAAAGATGTATCTCAGTCACGCTTTGATTGTGTGTGTTCATTTGAAAACCATGTATAAGGTAACTACCACATATGCCACTATCACAGTAACATCATGATAATTCAAATTTTATGAATGTTCATCAATTTGTTCAAGGATTTAGGATCCTAAATCCTAGATTCAAAATAAGACTAAAAAGTCTAGAAGACAGCTTCACATCAAAATATTCCAAATTTAATTACAAAGGTTTTTGAAACTTAAAAATGACATCAGCTGGACATCCATGTTCCATTGGAAGATTAAGAACCTTTGTTTAAATACGACGGCCTGATGATCGATTAAAACATTGATATCTAAAACAAGCACGAGAAAAACTTTGAACATCCGGCTGAAATTGTTACGCAGTCCAAAAACTAAACTATAGCCGTATATGTGTATAAATGGAGAACAAAATTTATCTTGCATGCAATTGTGGAAAACGGCTGTGAATCTAGATATGGATAAATTCGACAGAACATATCAAGTTCTGTGTGATGGGACTGACTCCACTAGCGGGGTAGATACCCTATGTAACACTTCAAATGGTGATGCAAGCAAGGAACTTGAAAAGATTACCCCCACTGTTTGTTAATTAAAAAAAAAATCGTTTGAGCCACATCAAAAAATCCAAAATGGCCGCCAGGTTAAAGATGGACAGATGATTAGTATAAATGCCCTTTCTGAAATTTTCATCCCCGAAATAGGCCAAGGACACCAAATGTAACTTTTGATGGCATTGTTTGTTACAAACGGGTACCCATGCTAAATTAGTTCTTTGTGTGCTAGGGTTCGAGGTGGGAGGGGATACCACCCGAATTTTGGACGTTAAAGGTCATTTCGGGGTCACTTTTGGGCTAAATAAGGTCAAAATTGGTAAAAGTCGTTCCTAACTTAATTTCCATTGTGACGTTTGTTACCAATGGCTATCCACGCTAAATTGGTTTTATGTACTGTATGGTTTTAACACAGGTATGGCTAGCTCGTTAGTTATTGGAATTGAGGTCATTTTAGGGTCACTTTATGGGTCAAATGAGGTCAAAAATGCTGTTTTATTTCATATATTTTGTGCTGTTTTTTATTTACTTTTGTATGCAGTTTGGTTCAAGGTAGGGTGGATACTAAGACAACTTTGGCAAGTTTAGGTCATTATCAGGTCAATTCGAGGTAAAAATAACATCCAAAGATGGCCGAAAGATGGGCCTTAAAAAATTTAAAACATTTTTGTGTGAAATTCCTTGTAAAGAAATGGGTATCAAATCTGAAGTAGTTCTGTGGGGTGAATTTTTATATATTAGTGTAGGGTAATTCAGTATTTTTTTGTTTGTGAATTTGGTAACATCAATTTTCATATAGACTGGACCTTCCCGATCAATATATTTATGAAGTAGTTTGACTTAACCCTTTCTGGCCTGGGTGAGAGTTCGGAAATTTAGTGCCCTTTTGAACATTCACGGTATCATCAGAATGATTTTGAACATTCACTGTATCACCAGAATGATTAAAAATCGACAGCAAAGACTTTCTGTACTTTTGGAATATTATATTTGGCTAATTTTGAGCCTATTTCTCTAATTCTAGTGATTAACCATCATGCGTTAATTCAAAATGACGCTCATGTGGGTTCATCCATAAATCGCCCTTTTTCAGGTTATTCATATAATAGTCATTATTCTTAGCCCATTGTGCAAATTAGTTAACACAAAGGAATCTCTCATCAAGCCTAGTAACTTTCGCCTATTTTGAATCTGTTTGCTTAATTCTCAGCTTAAAATATGATGTTTTAAGTCAAAACAGACAGTTGGGGTAATCTGAAAATCACATTTTTCATGTTGCTCGTGTAGTTCAAGGCATTATTCTTACCTCACTGCGCAAATTTATCAAATCCGAGGGATCCCTATGCATAGCCTAACATTTTATTTCCATTTTGCATCTATTTTCATATGCCAAAAATCAAGATTTGATGGTCAAGTTCAAAATAGCGGCCATATGGGGTAATCTGAAAATCACAATTTTTCCTGTTGCTCGTGTAGTTCAAGGCATTATTCTTAGCTCATTATTCAAATTTAGTAAAACCGAGGGATCTCTACATAGCCCAACATCCTATGCCCATTTTGAATCTATATACATATACCACATATCAAGATTTGATGATGAAATTCAAAAGGGCGTCCATATGGGGTCATCTGAATATCACACTTTTTCCTGTTGCTCATGTAGTTCAAGGCGTTATTCTTACCTCACTGAGCAAATGTATCAAAACTGAGGGGTCTCTGTGCATAGCCTAACATCCTATGTCCATTTTGAATCTATTTACATTAGTCTAAGATCAAGATTTCTTGGTCAAATTCAAAATAGCGGCCATATGGGGCCATTTGAAAATAACACTTTTGGCCGCACCTCGTATAGTTCAAGGCATTACTCTTAGCTCATTATGCAAATTTATCAAACCTATGGAATCTCGAAGCACAGCCCAACAACCTATGCTCTTTTTGAATCCACTTACGTATCCCTAAGATCAAGATTTGATGATCAAATTCAAAATGGTGGCCATATGGGGTCATCTGAAAATCATAGTGTTTCATGTTGCTCGTTTACTTCAAGGCACTATTCTTCACTAATTGTGCAAATTTATCAAAACAGAGGGATCTCTTAGCACAGCCTAACAACTTACGCCCATTTTGAATCTATTTGCGTATCCTAAAGATCAAAATACGATGTTCAAATTCAATATGGCAGCTGTGTGTGGTTATCTGAATCTCCTGCTTTTCCATGTTGCTCGTGTATATCAAGGCATTGTTCTTAGTTGATTGTGCAAATTTATCAAAACCGAAGGGTCCCACATCGTAGCCAGACACCTTTTGCTCATTTTGAATCTATTTGCTTAGTCGTCAGATTAAAAATGATAGTTAAATTCAAAATGGCGACCATAAGAAGTCATCCGGAAATTCTTATTTTTTTCATATTACTGTTAGAATATTTTTATTCTAGGTACAAACCTGTTTAAATTGAGCAGAATAACGCCATAGCTTATTACATTATGCCTGTTTTTATTCTGTTGGCATAACCTTCAGTTGAGAATACAATTATTAAATTCAAAATGATGACCATGTGGGTTCATCTGAGACTCATGAACTTAATTTGAATAATTAGCGTATTATCTATGACAAAGGAGGTGTTCGCTTTAGATGGATATTTTTCCCTTCAGAGTCGCTCTCTGCTGCTCTATTGTCTCGCTCCGAGCCGGCCGGTAAATTGTGACGTAATGCTCAGGTATTCCCCAACTCTTTGTCAGACAGGCGAGGCCAGTCCAATGGGAAATTCTGGTTCATATTCTCATACGGCTACCATTGACACATATTGGCACATGCATAATCAACTGGGAAAGCAAGCGTCGTCACTTGTTGATGGTCATTTCCTTAATAAAGGCCTTGATATATAAGACAAGTTTAACCTTATAACTTTTCAATTCATAGTTACAACTTTCCGCTGCCCTAAGACGAAATTATATATGTGTAACAATTAATTTTTTGCTCTGCTGGATCGTCAGAATATTCAAATACTGACTGTGTGTGGAGTTGTTTGTGTGCAATTCTATTGACGAATTATATTAAAATAAGGGATTATGTGCGTCAGGGGTTCGCTGTCTTTATTTCACTTTTAAAGTCCAAAATGATGAAGATGGGAGAAAAGGAAAAAGTGAAGAAATTATTTTTCGGGGATTCGGGGATTCGAACCAAAATGTTGGTGTTCTTTTAATCTTCAGTCCGACACTGTAACCATTCGGCCAAGCAGCTGTTACAATTATCAAAATGAGGAATCATGTACCGAATGGCGGTGAACTACACCCTTTCAGAGCATTACAAGCGTTTTGGCATATTTCAATATCATGAAAATATGACACCTTTAACCAAAACGATTCTTCAGTATCATTTTGGATCAAATCCACCGCATGTCGATATGTAAGACTCGTTTTGGTTAAAGGTGTCATATTTTATATATGAATGGAATTCCCTTCAAGAATATCACTAAAAATTGCAAAAACAAACAAATGCTTTTTTTCTAATACTCGTAATATTTTTTTGACAAATCTCTTCTCGGTGAAAATTGAGAATATGAAAATTCAGTATTTTCTCTTTCAAGCTAATAACTTTTAAAGTAAACGAGAGGAAATTATATTTTCGGTTTATAAACGCAACGCACAAAGGAAAAAAATACGATCAAACCGAACACCTCCTTTAAAAGTTACACTACATACTACTGATTCAATTTGGATACTCATTCGTAACAATTAGTACTGTGAATATTTATTTATAACCGATTTTCATAAATTTTTGACCTCATTTGACCCAAATATGACCCTAAAAGGACCTTAATTCTAATAATTAATGTGTTATCGATGACTACATCCAACCCTACACTACATTCAACGGATTCAACTGGAATACCCAATGGTAACAATTAGTACTGTGCATATAACCGATTTTCACAAGTTTTTGACCTTATTTGACCCAAAAGTGACCCTAAAATGACCTTAATTCTTATAATAAACGTGTTATCTATGACTACCTGACACTCTACACTACCTACAACTAATTCAGCTTGGATACTCATTGGTAACAAACAATGCGGTGGATGTCAATTTATAACCGATTTTTACCCATTTTTGACCTTATTTGACCCAAAGAGTGACCCCAAAATGACCTTAATTGGCCAAAATCAGGGTGGTATCCCCTCCTACCTTGATCCCTACCACGCAAAGAACTAATTTAGCATGGGTACCCATTTGTAACAAAAAATGCCATCGAAAGTTTTTAAAAGCGGTTTTGAGCTCTTTGACCGGCCGACTAAAAGCATATTTTGACACATAATTTTTGAGCGATTTTTGGAGAGTGTCTGTCAAAATATCACTGGGTCATTTTGATCTCTGTTTTTGGTCCACTGTACAGCCATATATAGACGAGTATACCTCAAAGAACAATTCAAGTTACCGTAAAGAAATCGCTATCTGATGTAACCTAGGTGATGATACCTCAAGTATAACCTAGGTGTGATGGTGGTGGTGGTGGTCAAGATCTGGTACAAAAGTGGTATACGCAGTTTTTTTTCAAGTAGCACTTCTACAGAATATTGCTAGTTATTGGGCTTTACCATCTTTTTCGCATGTGAAAGATAACGAAATTTCAATTACGCAGTAACAAAGGTGTATGCGTATTCAATGAACTAATAGTAACAAAATTGCAAAAGTGACACTCAACTAACCTGTAAACACAATTTTAATTGAATGAAAATTAGAGAATCATAATTCTCGGCAGTTTTAAAAGGGAGATATGTCATTATGTGTATTACTAATTAACTCTATTTCACCTTGTGACATCACTGGTGCTCAGTTGCAAGACAAAATTGTTTCGGCGACCAAAAAATCTCCGTACCTGTAGTGCAATGCCTCGGTAACCATTGTGGATATTTTTATGAAATTGCAAGACTAAAGACAGCAACAACAGCAGAAGATTTTATTTTCCATTGGGGTTCCCCTTTAAAAGGGCTATTTTTGAAGCTTATTCTAACTTCAAATTACGTTTTTGGAAGAAGGCAGCTCCAATTACATATCGATAAAGCAGTTTTTTCTCATTTCCATATAGTTTTTTTAAATCAAATTTATTATTAATGTAAGCGAAGAAAATCAATCCAATTTGCTAACTTTAGCTCAATATTTCGAAACCTTTAGCTCAATATTCCGAAAACAATGTCATATTATAAACATTGAGACATTGTTTTCCATACCATGTATAGAAGATCATAGTTAGAAAAAAACCGGGTGGTTTTATAAGACCGGTGGTGTACAATGCTAGTATAGCTAGAATGGCGAGCAAGTGCAACAATATGTTGCTCGCCAATAGTGTGATAAAACTTTTGGGAGAGCCAACTTTATTTTTTTCTTCAAATTCTCAGTTTATTCCATGTTTATGGTGCTTTCCTTGAAGCTCTATCAGTCGTGTCTCATTGTCCATAGCACAGAATTATCATGACTGAAACCCGAACCTGTGGCGGTGACCTAATTTTCGCAATGATTTCCGCATGCAACAGACGTTCCTGGACCAGAGGTCACTGCCATGCGCATTCTACCTTCACAGCCTCCATTTTCGATATGAGGACGAACCCCCATCGCTGTTTCACAACAATATACCAAATTTCTAAGATGGGGTTCCCCGTCTAAGGAGAAGCATGTCAAGTACAGGTGTCCAGACTGAATACTTTTCGAGAAAAAACGAAATCGAGAAATTAACTCATCAATATAGAGTATTCACATTTAAAATTATACTGTTTAGAATTTGAAATTCTTTCACTAGATGAAATATTTAGCGATGCATTCTAAAACTTATTATCAATAGAATTTGCAGTTTTATCACTCAGATGACCTACATACATTAACACCTATTAATATACTAAATGTTTAACTTATCACCAAGCACATTCGTGTCCTCAAGAATTCATATGGAAAAAAGTCACATCTCTGTGAAAGGTTGTTCCCTACCAAATTATAGGCGTCAGACCCGACATTTACTATTCAGCCGTCGTCCACAAAAGTATTTCGGTCTCAATAATCGGAAGACCATTTTCAAACGTCAGTTAGGGGCCGTGTGGTCATATCATCCAAGTTGCCACATGAACAGGTACAATACAAGCGTACCTGAGATACAACACATATCACGAATCGTTAGATTCTTGGTATGTGCTTTAGAATAGGTTAACCGGAAGACTATACTGTGAAGTCATGTGGCTCTGTCAGTATGTCGGCACCTCTTCCCACTTCCCTTATATGTGTTGTAATCATCAGTTTCATACATGCATGATATGAAAAAAATGGTTTCTTGCAAGAGATATGCGGTCAACAGTTCTTTTATGAATTGTCTTATGGACGACGGCTGAATATTGACTGTCATATATGAAGCCTGCTATCCAATGAAGACAGCAACATCATAATGTTCTTTACATAAAATCCTTATCACTGGTCAGTATTCTTTGTCAAAATGAGAATATATCGTTTTCTAGAGAATGATGTATCTCAGTCAAGCATTGATTGTGATTGCTCATTTGAAGCTGACTAGCATATATTCTACTATCACAGTAAGATCATGATAATTTCAATTTTTTGAATGTTTATCAATTCAGTCTAAGATGTAGGATCCTAAATCCTAGATCCAAAATACCCATAAAAAGGGTAACAAATTAAACAATAAGAAAGGAACCAGATACAATAAGACATTTCAAAATTAAAATACAACAAATTTATTTACACATTTATTTGAAACTTAAAAATGGCATCAACTGAACATCCATGTTACATTGGCAGAATAAGAACACCTGTTTAAAAGATGATGCTCTTGTGATCAGAATAAAACCTTAAAATCTAAAACAAATCTGAGAACAACCTTGATTATCGGCCCGAGATTGTTCGGCTGTCCAAAAACAAACGATAGCTATACAGGTGTATAAAAAATAATTATAAAAATAATTGTTATAATTAATGCATTTGTGCAAAACGGATATAAATCCAGATATAAATAAATTCGACGAAAAATATAAAGTTCGGTGTGATGCGAATGACTAGCGGGGGTGGATGACACTAACACTTCAAATGCTGATACACGCATGGATCGTGGAAAGATTAACCCCACCAGGTGTTAATTCGAGAAAATCATTTGACCCATCAAAATCCATGAGGGTCACCAGGTTAAAGATGGTCGCTAATTGCGTCACTATTATTCATTTGAAAATATACCACTGGATATTGATGACCAAATTTTTTTTGAAGTCCTCAAAACGCCAGCAAGAAGCATTAAATCCAGTTCTCAGTGATAATAAAAAGAAAGAAAAACTCTACAGATGAAATCAGTTAGAAAAAAATCCATGCACTAGAAAAAGGATTGTTTAATTTTCGAGTTGATCGTGAGGGCGAAATTGAAGAGAAATTAGATGGGGTAAAACGGAAACTGGAGGCGGCTAGAAACTGGAAAGTTCTCAGATCCAAGTCAAACTGGATGAAAGACCTGTTAAAAACACTCGACCTATTTTGGTCTTTAGATAAAAATAAACTATGTTGCGAAACTATCCTAAAGATCGGAATAGAAACCGAAAATGTGAAAGACCCAAGTCAAATCTTGAACAAACCAGTTTCATAGTAAATTGTATTCTGAGTGGAACAACATATATGAAACAAATCATGAAATATTTCTGAAAAATTCTGTTAAGCTCACAGAGGCAGAACATTGCTACATGCATATTAACCAACTAGACGAGCGGCGATTGGCAAAATTTTAGGAGTAAAATGCACCCCCGTACACAGAGGCAAACTATATATCATTTGAAAGCTTGGACACTCTTCTTTCAGATGAGGTAGGATGTGGTGGTGAAAAATATTGCCGTATGCTGAAAAAATTAGGAAATACAAGAACAATTGGATTGCATCTTTCTACTTTTAAAATGGGAGTATACGTATTAAAATGACTATATCTTCACTCGTAGCAGGCATATGGCAAAATGGTTGGTGTCAATTGATTGCGCAGAGGTTCTTCAATCGTCTAATATCAAAAAGTATTATGACGTCATTGATCTGTGACGTCACAGAGGGGCCATCTCCAAAATACAATTAAATTGCGTCAAACGCACTGAAAACTATGTCAGAAGTGTTTTTTTTCGGTGAAATAATTGGTTGTTAAATAACCAAAAATGGTTCTTACGTCGAATTTGGTCATCGGTCAAATACTTCGGCAAAGATTTGGTGGGATTACCTTTTAAATCCTCAATATAACGAGCGTCATTCATCATAGGATATTAGGTAAAAAAACACTGACTACTGCATTAGAGGACGGGTTTCTCGGATGTCAGCCACCAAAAATAATCTATTTCCGTGATTTAGACATTCAGAGTCATTTGACGTCGTAGCTGTATATTGTTTTGTCAAACGTGCAAATTAGTTTAAAATTGTAATGTGGGATCGTGTCAAAATATCCACAAAACATATGGGAAGACGCAGAGTGGCACAAAGGTATAACATTGGTGAAAGAGTGCTGTGAGCATCAGTTTTTACATCAGTTATTTATCTAATTTTCTGACAGCATTAAATAGATCACTGCAATACAAAAACATGTCTATAAACATACCTACTCTCCTGGTATGTCCCGATCCCACAACAGCCTGAATATAGGAATTTATTATAATATCACTATAAGTACTCCTGTACCTCACAGCAGTTGTTTCCGATATTTATGAAATCATAAATTATGTATATCCCTGGAATATCTTTCATCAGGGGCCAAAGCCTATAATTCATAAGTACAATAGGACATCCTCGAGATAGAACCATTCAATAGAATAATACTATTTATTTATTTCAGACACATGATCTATAAAATGAACAAATTAATAATAAGATTGCAGCCAAAAGACAAATTAATAGCGCGTTACATAGATTTTGCGAGACCAATGGCAAACTAAACGCGAAGTCTGAGACAAATCGGAAAGCTGCAAAGTTGTAAGTAAGAAGTTCTCTGTCGACATAAGTCTGTTCCGTAGAGAATTAATCTGGCGTCGAATAACCTCATTAAAGCTGGGTACAGAGTTTATCCCAAATATGTAAGTAGAAATACAATTGCGCGGGGAGTGCATTATAACCAGTGAAATACGTTGTTGTATGTGACACGCAGTTTTTTCCAGATACATGACGAGTACGAAGACCACATATGGCTGAAATAGATACTGGTACAGTACGACGAGAAAAGTTGCTTCTTCTCATCTTGAGACACATATAGAACTTTCGAGCCAAAATATTGCAACGAATGCATAATGTTCTAGTTTTCACAGACATATAACTGTCAGTGAGATCGTTGAAGATAAAATGATCAAGATATTTGGCGATGTCAACGTAATTCAGCTGTGAGCCAGGCAGTTTAACAGAGTGTGCTCTCAGGTCATTGAACTTTATTGGACGAAAACACATGCATAAGCATTTATTAATGATGAAGGCAATACTATTGTCAGTCCCAAAAATGTCATATATCAAGTGGATTCTAAAGGCCCTTAGCAGAGGGACTAATAAGGCATAAGTCCTCAGCGTGGTTGAAGAAATCTCCGCTACATTACATCCTAAATTGGACAGAGATATTTTTATGTCGAGTTCATGTATGTAGACATTAAAGAACAGAGGAGACAGAATTCCTCCTTGGCGAACTCCATTTTCAGCAGTGAACCCTCCGAGAAGGCATACCCACATCCTGGTGGTCATGATAGGCGCAAAAGGACGCCATTGCCCACGTGACGCCAGGTCAAGTTTAGGCACTGGGTAATACTTTAACAGTGGCTTTACTGAAAAACCCGGAAAATAATTAGCATTGTGGCTTTCAAAATACAAAATATCCAAACGATTTTGAAGATGTTGTCTCAGAGTTAAAGAGGCATTTGCAAACACAAATCATCGCATGTACAGAAGCGGTCAACAGTTTTCAATGATGCCAGCAAGACATCACAATGTTCCAAAAATATCAAATCCGTATCACTGATCAGTATTATTAATCCATATGATATACGTTGTAAAGTCGCTATCTAGAGTATGATTTATCTCAGCCACGCTTTAATTATGTCTGTTGATATGAAAACTATGAGGATATTGAAATACATAGGTTCATACGGCCCCTAGTCCCGGGTTAAGCGGAATTAGACACAAGTTACGAAACGTACCGTCATAGATCTTGCACGCTACGCTCATATTTTGCTATTAGCATGCGATATGTATCATCAGATTTGAGAAAATTGGAGTGGAGGCGCTTGATAATATAGCCCTTTTTACAAGTTCATTAAAGACATTGAACGAAACAGCATACATATGAAATGGGTCAAAGCAGATAAATCTCGAATTGAGATTGATATATGTCAATACCTACAGAACTCCAGAAGGGTGAACTCTGTCCTGATACATTTGGTGAAAAATAGTAATAATTCTGTACAGAACTTGGACCTTATGGATCTTGGAAACTACAAACGACAATATTAAATAGCGCTACAGGAGAAACATCACTAGAAGCGATAATTCAGCCCTGATACCATCAACAAACCGTAATAATACTGTATAGCAGCACATATGTGCGGACAAGCGAGATCATAATATTGGAGATTATATATCATTAGCATTAATTGTATTGATGATTAAGCTTGACCCTTGTTGAGAGTTATGCTTGGGAAAAACAGAAGATCTACTCCCCAAAATACCCGAAACAACTGCTTTGAGGTACATGAATACGTATAGTGATGTCCTATAGTCAGGCTGTTGTAGGGTCAGAACATATCTGGAGAGTGGGTATGTTTGTGGGCATTTTCCTGTATGATATTAAACCCTACAAGTAGGTTTCCAAGAACATACTGTTTATGTGACAATTTTAATGTTAATTTTAGATGACCCCTTAAATAGTTTTGAAATTTCAAGAGATGGAAAATCAGTGACCTGTAAAGAGTAATTTATAGAACACTGTATCCACAAATCTTATTAAAAGTGGTAGATTACCAAGAACATACTGTGTCATAAAACATTTTTATCAAGTATTGCTGAAGTCAGATGTTTGACAATCTTAGATAAACAGTTGGTAGACATTGAAAATGTATAATTTTGACAGATACTTTCTGCTCACATATTCTATTCTCTACGGTAGTGAGAAGCCTTATATAGCCTGTACTTTTCATGCAATGATATACAGTACCGGTGGCAATAACTTGACACAATTATGTGAATTTCATTCCATTGAATAGCTTAGTAAAGAAACCATAATTGTGTATTTAGAAAATATTTTATTGGGAATTTGGTGAGGACTCCCGAGTGACGTCATGATGCAAGATAGCTAACAAAACTGTTATCCATCGATTCCCTGTTGAATAGAGAGAAAATTGCTACCTCACTACTGTGCATTGGTGTAAAATGAATAAAGTTATTAACACTGAAGCAAACCCACTCCCTTTCTTTTTTTCGTGACGATAAGACGCGATACTGGATAGTTTGAATGAATTTTTTACCTTACGGCAATATATTTCAAGACCACATCCGGTCTAACAAAAAAGTACATTAAATAAGCTTTCAAATGCCATAGGATGTGGCCGAGTGTACGGGAGAGGGGGGAGGGTGCATTTTACTCCTAAAATAAGGCGGGTTTTATTTGCAAAACGCCACTCGTCTAATAGTGTGATGTTATAATAAAACTGCTGTACTCAGGCTGTTGTGGAGTCGGGAAATACCAGGAGAGTGGGTATGTTATAGACAATTGCAGTGATCTGTTTATTGTCGTCACTCTGCGTCTTCCCGTATGTTTTGTGAATATTTTGAAACGATCCCCTATTACAATTCTAAACTAATTTGTACGTTTGACAAAACAATATACAGCTACGACGTCAAACGACCCTGAATGTTTAAATCACGGTACTAATTTATTTTTGGTGGCTGACATCCGAGAAACCCGTTCTCTAATGCAGTAGTAAGTGTTTTTTAGCTAATATACCATGGTGAATGACGCTCATTAAATTGAGGATTTAAAAGGTAATCGCACCAAATCTTTGCCGAAGTATTTGATCGATGACTAAATTCGACATTAGAACCATTTTGGCCATTTAACAATGAAGTATTTTACCCACAAAAAACTTTTAACATGATTTTTAGTGCGGTTGACGCAATTTAATTGTATTTTGAGATGGCCCCTCTGTGACGTCACAGGTCAATGCCGTCAAAATACGTTTTGATATTAGATGATTGAAGAACCTTTGTGTAATCAATTGACATCAACCATTTTTCCCTATGCCTGGTACGAGTGAAGATATAGTCATTTTAATACGTATACCCCCATTTTGAAAGTAGATAGATGCAATCCAATGGTTCTTGTATTTCCTAATTTTTCTAGCATACGGCAATACCTTTCACCACCACATCCTACCTCATCTGAAAGAAGAGAGTCTAAGCTTTCAAATGCTATATAGTTTGCCTCTGTGTACGGGGGGTGCATTTTATTCCCCAAAACAGGGTCCCGGCCGCTCGTCTAAACCCCGGCGGTAAAACAGATGAAAATTTACAGATATTTCTGTGATGATATTGGGATTTTTTTTACGGACAGCCAGGGAGGCTTTTGAATCATTAACATTGTCGCCCTTCCAACAACAAAGTTGCATACCTTGTTCGCCCAAGGAAGTAATATATATATATATATATATATTTAAGAATTGGCGTCCAATTTCTCTATTGAACGTCGATTACCAAATAATTTCATTTTGTTTCGCGAACGGAATTGGCAAAGTGCTGGTAGACGAAACACAAAAAGGATTAATGAAGGGTAGATTTTTTACAGGGAAAACTCTGATCTTATTAATTACACTCAAGAAAATTGCATTCGAAGTATGCTTTTCTTGGCAGATTTCAAAAAAACGATTAGACGTTTATTGGGACTATATAGAAAAAAAATTGGCGCCGAAAAATTTTTGCCTCTCTTATTTTCTCCCATATTTTTCTAATTTACCATACACGTATATTCCCTACTATAGAATTATTTGCGAATTTGGTCCTATTGTTCCCTATTTTTAATAATCGTGCAAAAACATTGTCCCTTCACGTGGCTCAGTGAAGCCATTCACGAGAAACATTTCAGAATAGATTCCTCCAGCCAAATTATGTTTGAAGTTTCTGACCGTAAAATGGAAACAACTTGGAAAATGTACGGAAAAATTTGCCGACTCGAAGAAGAGTTAACTTTATTCAGTCTCTCTTTCATAATGTAATTTTAGGGGAAGGAAAGGGGAGTAACTCTTCACCTAAAAGTTGCTTGAAACATTTAGTTTTCTTTTTTCTTTACCGCGAACACCGCGGTGTATTATTCTAAACAGAAGATATGAAATATAGTCCCATCTAGTCTAGGGAAGCCATGACTGTTCAATGGAATTAAAGGAGAGAAGCCAAAAATAGTTGTCTGGATCCAAATTATGATTCAGCTGCCAATTATAAATAGTTCAGAGTATGGCACAGAAATTGATGATTACGAAAGCTTACAACATCTATATCATTATCAATATGATGACTGTATACACAATACGAACTCTTGAATTGAGTTAACTCTTGAGTTATGACAACTATATATATCATGAAAGAGACAATCGAATTCCTCTCAACGATCGACGTGTACCGCTGTTGCTTCGAGTTCAATAGACAGCCATGTTCCATTTGGAGAACCAGAATCCTTGTTCTGAAGTACCTTTCTGGTACGATTTTAAATAAATTAAATTGTATTGTTCCCCGACTTAAAAAATAACCAACAATCAAAACAGCTTTGTCGAAGGACAAATTATCTGGGTCTCGTCTACCATCGGGAAGAAGCTGAAAATATTATTGAAACAATATTGAAACTTTGATAATATCTTTAATCATGGGATATTTATTGACATAAACCAAGAAAAAAAAAAGAGATTGGTGGGTGCCAGTCTGCATTGAATAATCAAAACAGGACTGCTAATCGGCACACCGTGGGGCAAAAACATTTATTATCTTTGACATAAATCTGAACCTATTTCGGATGCTATTGTCATCTATATGTTATATAAATAAAAATACAGAGTAAAATAAGAGCGTCTTGGATAACCATAACTTGTTATTCAATATTCCCCCAAAATACATGTAGCGCATCGAGCAATTATTATCATGATTAGTTAATAATTTTATTCGGAACCTCCATCAATAGGCTATGGAATATTGCTCACATATCTGATACAATATTCGTGTGTTATTCTAGTCAAGAAATTGTTAAGGGATATTCATGGTGTATAACGTACCACGCTTTATTCGGGATACTTGTCGAGTTAACCGCATAGTGGTTAACCAGATAGCGGAGATCGTGAGAGATAAACATTACGAAACCTGGCGTTTAATGCGTGGCCTCCCAAGCTCACCTGCTGACAGCCGCTCGCACCCAATCGCTTTCACAATCCAAGGAAGGACGGTGTTAACCATTAATTATATTTTGTACATATTTGGTGTCCAATATCCAGATATAAGAAGAAGGTCGACAGTTATAAAAATCTGTCAAGGTAACTAATCTGCACTGAGACAGATTGATGTCATAAATGCCATGCAATTTATCATCATAACGTCTTAGATGATTTCAAGAAGACAAGTTAACAAACTAATTTCAGAGAACTTGATCCATATTTGTCAAAATATGACTCATCCCTATATCATTACAATCCCATAAAAGTATTCTCCGGGCTTCTGTTGGCTATAACTGTTAATTCTCCAACTAACAAGTGTGTCGTTTCCGCCTTTTCTCGGTAATTGCTACTAGTCAGCGGAATGAAGAACTGACCATGTCAAACTTCATGGGGACTTTTTTACTTCTCGTCCAGACAAACACCTGTCATTATAGCCAAGGCCAAGCACGGTTATCACATGTGAAAGGTTTCCAAGATACACGTCAAGAAATGATCAAGGAAGGTCAAGTAAGGGACAATGACACCCACCTTTTATACAAAGTAAAAACCGACTGTAAAACTTGTCTCTTAATATTTTATATTAGTATTAACGCTTTTGAAGTTATAATGAGCAAGTGCGTGCATTCAATTTACACATGTAATATCCCAGCGGTTGTTGTGATCCAAAGCAAGGTTTCGATTTTGGTCGATCTTCATATGTACACAGTTTTTTTCGCTCTTAAAACGGCGATTTTTCACAATACACAACTTCGAGTATATATGATATTTATGCCAATCATATAATTCTTGCATTGGTAATGTTCCATTTTATTGCCACACCTCATGTGGCCAAATTCTTCACTCAACCCTTTCAGGTCTGTTCTTTTTGGGATCTTTACAGGCCGGGAGGTCATTCCCCCCAATTATTTTTCTTACCCATTGAGGTAAGGTGCTGAAACTTACCACATTATACCCTTGTGTGAAGCTCTTCCAGGAAATGCAAAAAACCCAAGATGGTCGTTTTGATGACGTCACAGTGAGGTTATTTTCAAAAAAGGCATTTTGGTCGATTTTTTAGTCAGATTTTCTTCGCAAAAACTGCATGATAAATTAGTAAATATCAATCTGATGTGAAATAAAATAATTTTTGACTACTTTTCCTTGCGAAGAATCGAGACATTTTGGAGAAAAATGTCGAAAACATCACTTTTCTTTTACCCCACGTGGTCGCCATCTTGAATTTACCCATTATCCGCTGCTCGGGGGTTATGCAAAATAGTGTCAAAATGACTCCAATATGATAAACTAAAATTCACGGAGCGTCAGCTCTCAATTTTTTGTCGTTCCAGAGATAGCGCAGGGAGTCTGGTAGGGGGCCATCATGCCCCCTCCCCCCCCCCCCTTTAAGGCCTGGTATTTTAAAACTTAAAATGCTACGTCCTCTTGAGGCTTTTCTTCAGAGCAGGAGAATTCGAAATGACCAATCATGGACACAGAGCCACGTATCTATAAAACTGTCAACACCGAATAGTCATGAAATATCATATTCTATTCTATTCTATTCTATTCTATTCACTTAAATTTTTTAAAAAATTGCTTGATGCGAAGAAACATGCACAGCGGATGTAAAATTACATTTCTGTGTTATAGCTCTCGACCCCCATGAAAATAGGACTTGTCCTATGGGGGCATATCGAGATAAAATAAAGCTCATTATTATTATTATAATACTTTCATAATCCCTTGACATTTGAGATTGTGGGAATATCATTCGATTTCATTTTAATTGACGTAATTTGTCGAAAATTGAGCAAATGTGAATGCCGATCCATCACGTCGGTTCGACACCCACTCACCACGGCTTATTTTTCGCCATGAATGTCCAAAGTTTTTTTATCAAACGATATAATTCTGAAATTGGTATTTCATGGGGATTATGGGAAAACAAACAAAATTCAAATCGGACGTATATCAGTAGAGTTACCAACAGTGGACTCTCCATACTGCCGAATCCCGGAGTTTATCCCTTCGAAAAGGCCGTCTCGGTCAGTAACAACAACAACAACAACAACACAGACGTGCTCGTTCTTTACATCACAGAATCGTTCTACATTCAATACAGTTTGAAATATATGGACATTTGGTCTTATAGATGACGATAATAAGGTTTCCAGTCAAGTTGCATACCAATCTGTATTCAACAAACGACCTCTCCGAATCCTGTCGTCGTCGAGTTCCACGTTGTCAGATGGTTGTCACTGTCAGAATCGGAGCCGTACGGCTCAAATTGATAGGGCTGAATTCCGCCGTTGGTCTTCAAACAACTGTTAATTTGCCCGTCATCATCCTCCTCTATGTCTATTTCATCTTCTTGGCGAAAAATATTTCCATCTAAGGAGCTGATATCGCTCGAATCGACATCTGAATCGGAGCTCTGACTGCACTCGCTTTCCATGTTATCCGCTGTTTTTTCTCAGGCAATTGCCCTGCGTGACGTCATCAACCCAGCTGTGAAAGTGTGAAAAAGCCCACTTTGCTCCCATATTACGTGTGTTTCTGATCAGATTAGAATTTTTTCAATATTTTTTTCATACAAAGTGAAGTATGAACTATGATTTTTAAGGATTTTTAGACCAAAAAAAATTCCGTTTGGGTTGACCTTTAAAGATTAGACACGTTCACTGGAAAATCATTGCTACGACAATAAGTTGCAATGTATCAGCTAAGTCTCTGGAACGTTTTGGAGTGTTATGTAGAATAAATTAAAAGATATGCAGCAAAAAAAGACCTGTTTAGCCTCTGTTGAACCTGTTTGAACAAAAGTTATGTATCTCAGACTGAGTGATTGCAACTGGTAAAATAAAAAGACAGGTCCGCCGAGATGCTGATTCAAAACAAGCGCGGGGGATGAAATGTACCAGATTTTATAATAGAGGCAACGACTCAAGAGGTCGAAGAACTTCGAATCACCGAAAATGTTCTGGTAAACCCTGTTGACGGTCCCAAAACATACCTTATTTGCAAATTTGCTGGACCATGTGATAAGAAAAAACGACACCCTCATAAGACATTCTTTCAACGCATGATGTAGGACATGGTTAAGAGATATCGGTCCATTCCGGCGTTCATGAATTAAGTACAGTATAGCACGGTTATTAAATTGTGAGATTATCAGGAAGCAAATCCACCGGAGTGTCTAGTTGAACATGGTAATGAACCGGAGCAAGAGCCGATACGATTAGGGGTTAGGTATGGAAACTGTTGGCTAGCTTATGTTAATATATATTTTTAATTTATGCCTACTTGAAGTGTGGTGCTAATATTGTTTTACGGAATAAGGTCTTTGTATTATGTACTAGGTAATTCTTCATGGTCGACAGCTGGCTACTAAATGTCGGATTTTACTCAAGTATTGAACTTCAAAATGTGGCTAACTCATGTGTGTGGTTGTTGACTCGTTGTGTTCCTAGTGGGTATTACCATGAGTTGTCATTGACAAAGTCTTCGTGTTATGATAATGTACGGGAATGACTAATAATACTCATTTCCAGGTAGTCTAACCGTGTACTAGATGCGACAATCTGCTAATTATTTGAATTATTATGAAGGATTGTTTTCTTCAAGGCTCATTCCAGGCATAGTTTTATTTTCGAACAAAATATTTTTTCGTAATGTGTGATTCTCGAACTCGTGGGTCTTCGCTTTATAAAACGCGCGAGCCAGGAGCGAAAAAAAATCAGATACCCTTATTGAAGCTGTTGTACGTTGGGCCTGTGCTTGAACATCGTTAGTGTTATATTCAGCTTTAGTGAATGCAATGGTTTTGCTATAACAGACAGGTACACTGAATGGTTTATTTTGATCGGTTTTCACCTGCTCGCCCTAATTCATTTTTCCGAGCGAGTCAGATAAGGCAGGTATTGATCCAGGTTTGTCTGTGTTCCTGGCCGTGGCGTTGCCGCCGGTAACGCGGTCAACTGTTCAGCAAATGGGCGAGAACGTCTGCTCATGTACACCATAGAACCATGAATGAATCCGCAAACTCCCCCAGTCAATAATGTCGTTTGTTTGAAGGTTAAACTATATTTCATACCATTATCATTTTCCTGATTAATATTGGAATAAAGCAGTTTTGCCTGCAGACGCGTGTGCTTCGATTCAAGGCCAAAGCTTTGCGTACCGTAAACGTCATGGTTTGTTTGCTCTATATAGAAGAGAAACTGCAGAGCTAGGTAACATGTCTGACACATAAGAAATTTCGAGACTAACTGGAGCGGTTGGACATATGTGATTTCGCTGGTGAATCTGTTTCTTAGAGTTCTCGAAATGGGCGTTCTACAGAAACCATGTTTTACTGGAGTTGCTTCAAAAATTTTTACTTCGAAAATATCTTGATGCGCTGAGTTCCTTTTAACGTCCCATGTAAACCTATAATATATACTTCATTTTATAGGAAAACAACGGAACATATCTGAGGTATAGCTGCCGCCATCCCAATCCGCTTTCCCGATTTACTTCAGACAAACGGTTTGCCACCACGCATGACGAGTGCAATGATACGTGAACCCCGATGAATATTTGGTTCGTACCATTCCTCTCCTGTCTATGTCTACAGCATGGGGAATATTTTAAACTACCGACAACTACTGTAAATATTGTAAATAAACATGATTTTTACTATTCCAAGAAAGGACGATATTCTTACATTGATGATAATTTGGGCAACTTCAAGTCGAAGATAGTTATCACCCATTAAAAATATTCCCCATAATGTAAACATAGGAAGGACAAGTACAAACCAATAAATTACACCGGCAGTCACGCTTCAGTTCACCCCTTGGTGCGCAGAGACAAACCTTTGTCTAAGAATAAAGTCAGAAAAAGCGAATTCCTAAATCGAGGTTAATCCTCCAACACAACGATATACTATTAGCGGGAAATGGGCAATTAAGTTCTTGTTCTTCTAAAAAGATGTCGGTTTCCTCACAGGTATCCAACACAGTGGGGAATCAATCCTGATGTTAAACACAGTACCATTAAGGCACAAGTCCATTTAATGTAAAATACCGTCATTACATTTTAAAAAAACCATAACACTATGGGGGAGTTTATTTCATATCGCCTAGAACGGAGGCTTTTTTTGCAGTATATCCACTTCTGTGTTGAAAAAATCTCCGTGGCACATTCTGTACCTTCTACTATCGAATACTGGCTGGTATCTGACAGTAGGAGGTACAGAACTGATGAGACTTGAATGTTACGTACATGAAATTCATAATTTGAGTAATACAGAACATTATTTGAAAGCTGAATATATCCTCAATGTTCCGTGGTTGGACCTCATTGCTGCGATTTCGAATTCAAGTCTGAACTTGAGTACCTGGGATATAACCCAAGAAGTGGTAAACTAAGTGGTTGTCCAAGGAAGACTACTGAAACTGTATACTATATCACTTTTCTAATCCCTGTATTAATTGATATTGAAATACAGATTTGTCAAAGAGATCCTGATATCATATCTTCGTTCGACAGTTGCGCTCAATGTTATCTTTGTTTCCGAGTCCATTATCTCAAGAGCTTTGGTGATATTTCTATGTGGTGGAACTGTAGAAAAACTTGTTATATCATCCTTGATATTTCAACGGATAGTCAAAATAATAAAATACTTATTCAATAACACTTTTGTCTATAACACCTTGTTAACGGTACATTTGTTGAGTGTTTTAGCACAGTTGTAAAGTGCAGGTATTCATTTGTGAGATTCTATTTCGCAAGTGAGAAAAGGAAAGTCTGCTTTCATAGAAGTCACAATCGAATAAGACAAACAAATAAATTATAAGATGGGACTTCTTTCTCAATAGCATCAAAATACAGGCAGGCATGCAGTAAAAATATATAAATAAACACAAAGCTAGTTTCTTGCAAGAGAGAAGCAGTCAGCAGTTTTCAATGATGCCAATAAGCCTCCATGATGTTCCTATCGCCAATCCGTACCACTGGTCAGTATTCTTTCATCCCAAATACATTTGTAAGTCTTTCTCTACGAGTAACAGTGCTATTTTGAATGGGTGCTATTTTGGACACTTCGTACCGACACACTCGCAGAGTTCATGAATATGGACAATTTTACACTTGTTTGAAAAAGAAGTTGAAAATCAATGTTCAAAATTTCAGCCATCTGGACCATTGTTCTGTCGACAAATACATCAATTTTGAAGAAAATTTTAGCGGGAAATTCAATTTTATGAGCTCACAAACGCACCAATTTGTGTAAAATAGCTTGCGTTTATCAAGGATATACCCTTCTGTAATTCTAGGTACACAGTTGGCAAATAAATTCACAAGGAATTTATAACAAGGATGCCCGTATCCTCGATGCATTGTCAATGGTACTTGTTTTGTTTTTTTGCGCTGTGGGGGTACCTGAAACATTTTCACGATAAGGAGTATTTTAAATTCATTACATATATGCCAATGAAATAAACAGTATATGAATAACTAGTTTATGACTAATCTGATCAATTGTACCTGTAGTTGAATTCCGAAGTTCCCAAAATAGCACCGTCACTGGCACTTCCGCCATGCTAATTTCGTTGCTCAATGTTCTAAACGCCCAGATGGAAGCATCGATAAACATAAAAAATATATGAAACGTTCAATTCTGAGTAGCAGATGTCTGATGACAAGTTTCTTCCCAAACGTTTCCTCCATTATCTTGGAAAATACACGAGAATAACCTCTACAAATGTCCAAAATAACACTATGACCCGTGTAACATATTGTATCTCAGTCATGATTTTATATTTACTGCTCATACGAACACTTTGAAATTCCGTATGACGCGATGTTCATATGGCCCGAAATCACGGTGTTAAAGGAAAGAATGCCGGGCAAAAAGGAATGTCCGGGTCCTTATTTTAAAACCCAGCAAAGATATTTCTTCCTGACTTTCAACTCCGGTAAGACATATTTTCCTAAAGAGAAACATATAAAAAGGGACATTCTTCCCAGAAATATTCTTTCCTAGCATACCGAGTTAAAGACTTGCCAGAGATTGAAGATTTCCATATTGATAAACTTTCGTGGTTCATAAGCCATGTAGGGATCACGAGACAGTGCATACAATAGCCAAGTCTGGGGAAAACAATATGTCTAGACTTGAGCCTTTTTAGCTGCACAAAGACGCAGACAATATCTTCCTACATGAAGTATCTACCGTTTTCGTATTGCTTTTGTTCATCGATGTTAAGCTTAGTAGATTTATGGGGCATGGAGGTCCTGATGTCACAAAAACAGGCAAAGTTCAGTAATGAACAAACATCCCTGACTTACTGTATGAATATTGAAATGTTCTGCTAGCATCTTTTGAAATCTGTTCACCGTTCCAAGAATATTCCAATTTGTGTTGACACCTGTTCAGAATTGAATGGTAACAGCTGTTCACATTTGAATGGTATAACAACTTCGCATGAAAAGCAGGAATTTTGAAAAAAAAACCCGAAGAAATATTCACTTTTCCGGTACCCCCACATGGCCGCCATTTTTTATTTCCCC
Organism: Hanleya hanleyi; assembly: GCA_036873755.1. NCBI lineage: Eukaryota > Metazoa > Mollusca > Polyplacophora > Lepidopleurida > Hanleyidae > Hanleya > Hanleya hanleyi. Next base: position 2,501 of record JAVTVY010018790.1, on the reverse strand, counting down.
ATGATTCTCTGCTCGAATGGTTAGGCAAATAGGCACAAACTGACCCCAATATGATAAACTACAAAGACACGGAGAGTCATATCCCATTTGTGTTTCGTTCCAGAGTTAGGGTAGAAAGTTTGGTATGGGACCAATCATGGCTCCCCCAGAACTAGTCGGGTTAATTAGTATGTAATAGAACTAGGTCTGTCTTCTTTCTTCCTAAGGCATTAGCTTGAGTAATATCCAAGTTTCGCTTTTTTGGACGCAAGAAGAGAGAGAGAGAGAGAGAGAGAGAGGGTATTAGAATTTACGTAGCGTTCAGCCGGTTCGCAAGTTGTTGGTGCTGCAATAGTCCCTGTAAAGGACGAAGAAGTTAACCCCACTGATAGTAAAGTATTATTGTAGTATTAGTATGCAACATTCAAGGCACTACGTTTCGTAACTTGTAGTTATTTTCGTTTAACCCTGGACTAATGACCGTAGGAACGCATAATACAAAGGTGTCATACAATATCTCCATGGCGTTCCTGTGAACATCTTCGCAATCAGAGCGTGACTGAGAAATAACTTAGAAAATCATTTGGATAAAAACATTCTACTCAGCGATACGGATTTGACCTGAGCTTCATCATCATTGTGAACTGTTGACCACTTCGCTCTTGCAAGGAGCTTGCAACATTATAGCTTGCAGTATTTTTAGTTCATGTTTGCTTGGAATTTGTTGCAAATATTTTCTTTCAATATGAACGCTGAAATCAGTTTTGACGGCGGATGGCTGATGAATATGGGATCTGACGATTGCATTTGGTATACTAACAACAAGAAAACATTGCCTTCAAGGACGCGGAGAGCACGTAATCCGTTCATGTGGGAGGAGGGCTCAGAGGATGATCAGCTGAATTTAAATATCTCTATTAGCATAAGCTATGACTCTCTCTTGGGAAGATGATTGGCACGGTTTTCATCCAAGATGTCCACATGAACATCTACAATAAAAGGGTGGCTAAGATACAGATCATCACAGGGATAGTTTTGTTCTTGTTGTGATTCTAGATATTTAGTTAGAATATTGACCCGTAGGATCATATGACTTCTTGTCAGTACGCCGGCATCTTTTACCACCACCTTTATATGTCGAGTTTGATTATAATGGTAAGTGGCAACACCATTTACACACAAAAATGCTAATTTTAGACGGAAGCAGTCGAGCAAACCACAATTTATTTATCTTTTTTCTTGATATTATAGAAATTAAATGTTCTTTGTCATATGATGTTCAATTTTTAATGCAATAATTGAAACAGTAAGAATACAGGGTGGCCGAATAGATGGAATCGCGGGAGTTGGAATTATTTTGATTGATACTGTGCTGGTTCGAATTTTAACATATTTCGCTAAAATATTTAAATAAATTTATTCATGTTCCATGCATCAGATATTTCTCGTCGTCAACGTTTAAGGCAGATAGATCATTGTTTAAAAAAGCCTTCCAAGAAAAGTGTTAAGCAAGGAATATTACGTTTTAGTAATATATATTTAGCATGATAAAATCAATCTGAGATGTCGCTGTTAATGTCGCAACATATATCACGGGGAAATACAGTCTTCGCCTAAATGGATAGAGCACAAGAAACATTGGAAACTTGGAAACATAACGGTAGTTATGTCGAATTATATTGGTTCTGCGAATGTTTCTCGGACAATTCGCGAGTCTTTTTTTGCTGAGCTTTGATCGACAGTCTACCTGTATCATATCAGAACTCGTGTAGAGTTAAAACGAAAACGTCATATAATTTGGAATTGAAGACTGTCTGACTGTTGAGTGTCTTTCGGTAAGTTGAAATTCTACGTCAAACGTCACATATTGGCGCAAAATGCCATCGTCAAAAGGCCTGCTAGTTCACTAATCGGGATATTCTAACGTTCTGATAAGATTTAACTTCCAATTGCTGCTGGCCAAAAGGGTGAACATTTCTTGCCTCAACTGCCTGGCCTAGATTCTCATACCAATCATCTTTGTGATTCAAATCTTCAGACGTGAAAATTTCGTGTCTGGCTTACAAGGTTTTTTAATTCAAATTTAATGTCAGGATGGAGACCTGACAACGTCCCAGAAAATGCCGCAAAGAGCGTGAAATGACGACAGTTTAGTGAAGAAGCACAAGAGAGTCCATCGTCATCATTAAAGGTCAAGGGTTTCCTAAAACATTTGTCGACGTGCTCGGATTTGCTATTCACAAATATTTTAGGATGGTCCGCGTTCAACATGTTGCTGGCAGACGGTATTGTGGAAACTGCGAATGAACAAGAATGCTTCGCAAGGATTTGGCTGAGCGTATGTGAGGGGTGCAAACTACTTTCATGGATAGTCTGAACTTACCTCGCAAGAAAATGTCATTAACGTGTGTTTGAGGAATTTATTGTATCAAAACAGAATTTTTCGAGCAGGTTCAAACAACGTTCGAATACAACCTTGCGCCCCATGACAACAACATCTGTGCACAAGACTCGCACGAAAG